>CM077175.1:36313615-36496115 GCA_039654105.1 Coreius guichenoti | reverse complement strand
GTAAAAAAATAAAAATAAAAAAGTAAATTGGCCAAGAGAGATTAAAACACATTCACTCTCTAGACGACATACTGAGTCTCACATGTTCAAAGTACTAAAAAACAAACACACAAATGGCACAAATCTTTGAAAAATAACCAACTCATTTGTCTCAAAGGAAGGTCAAACAAAGCTGAAAACACTGTTACCATGAAAAATATTCCCTCACAACCTGTAAATAATAGGCTTGCAAATAATCCCATTTAAAATAATTGGCTTTATTCCGCTTTGATTCTGACAGTTCGGCTTGAAACAGAAGGGAAATTAAAAAAGAGAAGTCAAAAACAAAAAAGGATCGATGGAATAATTCAGTGGGCGCTGAGTGTGTTCTGGTGTTAATGGAGAGAGTCAGTCAAGCATGCAAAGTAATTACAGTGAGGCCGGCAGAGCAGGAGCATCCGCCTGTGACACTGCACATCAGAGCTGCCGCACAGGAAGCCACCTAACAAACGGCCTGTCAGTCAGAAACAGCCAATCAGATCGCACAGAGGAAATAGTGATGGCATTTGGCGTCATTCAAAAGGCCAGTCCTTGACACACAAACTCTTCGAGGGTTAAGGTTAGGGACTGCACTTCCTGAGGATTAATCACATATTCATATTTATTTTCACATATTATTTGCAAAGATTAAAAGTTTATTACTGAATGAAGCAACAATCAGACCTTATTAAATAAATAGCATGAGCTACAGTGGGGAGAACAAGTATTTGATACACTGCCGATTTTGCAGGTTTGCCCACTTACAAAGCATGTAGAAGTCTGTAATTTTTATCATAGGTACTCTTCAACTGTGAGTGACGGAATCTAAAACAAAAATCCAGATAATCACATTGTATGATTTTTAAGTAATTAATTTGCATTTTATTGCATGACGTAAGTATTTGATACATCAGAAAAGCAGAACTTAATATTTGGTACAGAAACCTTTGTTTGCAATTACAGAGATCATACGTTTCCTGTAGTTCTTGACCAGGTTTGCACACACTGCAGCAGGGATTTTGGCCCACTCCTCCATACAGACCTTCTCCAGATCCTTCAGGTTTCGGGGCTGTTGCTGGGCAATACAAACTTTCAGCTCCCTCCAAAGATTTTCTATTGGGTTCAGGTCTGGAGACTGGCTAGGCCACTCCAGGACCTTGAGATGCTTCTTACGGAGCCACTCCTTAGTTGCCCTGGCTGTGTGTTTTGGGTCGTTGTCATGCTGGAAGACCCAGCCACGACCCATCTTCAATGCTCTTACTGAGGGAAGGAGGTTGTTGGGCAAGATCTCGCGATACATGGCCCCATCCATCCTCCCCTTAATACGGTGCAGTCGTCCTGTCCCCTTTGCAGAAAAGCATCCCCAAAGAATGATGTTTCCACCTCCATGCTTCACGGTTGGGATGGTGTTCTTGGGGTTGTACTCATCCTTCTTCCTCCAAACACGGCGAGTGGAGTTTAGACCAAAAAGCTCTATTTTTGTCTCATCAGACCACATGACCTTCTCCCATTCCTCCTCTGGATCATCCAGATGGTCACTGGCAAACTTCAGATGGGCCTAGACATGCACTGGCTTGAGCAGGGGGACCTTGCGTGCGCTGCAGGATTTTAATCCATGACGGCGTAGTGTGTTACTAATGGTTTTCTTTGAGACTGTGGTCCCAGCTCACTTCAGGTCATTGAATATACTGATTGGCTTCTTCACTCAGTCTCCTCTCCACCAATCAGCTGGTGTGTGGTGGGCGCTCTGGCGCAATATGGCTGCCGTCGCATCATCCAGGTGGATGTTGCACATTGGTGGTGGTGGTTGTGGTGGTTGAGGAGATTCCCCCCCCCCCCTTCATGTAAAGCGCTTTGAGTACCCAGAAAAGCGCTATATAAAACGTAACAAATTATTATTATTATTATTATTATTGACCAGGTCCTGCCGTGTAGTTCTGGGCTGATCCCTCACCTTCCTCATGATCATTGATGCCGCACGAGGTGAGATCTTGCATGGTGCCCCAGACCGAGGGAGACTGACCGTCATCTTGAACTTCTTCCATTTTCTAATAATTGCGCCAACAGTTGTTGCCTTCTCACCAAGCTGCTTGCCTATTGTCCTGTAGCCCATCCCAGCCTTGTGCAGGTCTACAATTTTATCCCTGATGTCCTTACACAGCTCTCTGGTCTTGGCCATTGTGGAGAGGTTGGAGTCTGTTTGATTGAGTGTGTGGACAGGTGTCTTTTATACAGGTAACAAGTTCAAACAGGTGCAGTTAATACAGGTAATGAGTGGAGAACAGGAGGGCTTCTTTAAGAAAAACTAACAGGTCTGTGAGAGCCGGAATTCTTACTGGTTGGTAGGTGATCAAATACTTATGTCATGCAATAAAATGCAAATTAATTATTTAAAAATCATACAATGTGATTTTCTGGATTTTTGTTTTAGATTCCGTCTCTCACAGTTGAAATGTACCAATGATAAAAATTACAGACCTCTACATGCTTTGTAAGTAGGAAAACCTGCAAAATCGGCAGTGTATCAAATACTTGTTCTCCCCACTGTATATATTTATAAATAAATAATATTTATATAATTAAAATAAAATATAAATGAAAATATAAGTTAAAAAATATAAACTACTGTTCAAACATTTGGGGGTCTGTAGTCTCTCACGCTCACCAAAGCTGCATTTATTTGATCAAAAATAAATTAAAAACAGTAATATTGTGAAATAGAAAAAAAAAAAATATTTTCAATTTGAATATATTTTTAAAATGCAACGTATTCCTGTAATGGAAAAGCTGAATGTTCATAATATATAATTAATATTCTTGTAGAAATTGTCGTACTTTTTTTTTTTTTTCAAGATTCTTTGAGTAGAAAGTTTGAAAGAACTGCATTTATTTTAAACCGAAATCTATTGTAACATTATAAAAATGTCCTTACTTTCACTTTTGATCAATTTAAAGCATTCATACTATTTTTTTTTTTTTTTTTTTTTACAGTCAGAAAAGCAAAAGGGCCATTTAGTCAAAAACATTTAGTCCTGGTCCGCTTATGCATTGGCATTTTAACACCGAACCTAAAGATACTGAAGCTAAAGGCTTAGGGATATGTTCACAACATGATTGGTCGGCTTTTATTACGTGCATTTCATAACGGAACTTACCTAACATCCAAAACAATGCTGTGTGCTGGGCTAAATGCGCTTGTATGTGCGTAGCCTACATATGATGGTATTTTGAGCAGCTGGGAACTGTGAAGAGCTTATAAAATGTGTAAAAGTCAAAACAGCGACAGGAATACCTCCTCACACACAAACAAACAAAGATCTGCTGCGAGGAGACGCGGTTCTGATGACTGTACTGAACGGTGATGGGCAACATCCCGACTATGACGAGAAAAAAAAAAAAACAGGTATGCTTGAGCATTCTGCCCTTTTTAGGTCGCATCTTGTGACATCATGTCCTGTTTATTGTTCGTTTACATGTCTTTGGTTTGTGTTGCGTTCATATTTCATTCAAACAGCACCAGAGTTAATTTGGAAGCTGACTGAGACCTATTTTTTCAGCGGTCTCGGTGCGCTTGTTTGGTGCACACCAGGGTTCAGATGGTAGCGTTCACACTTATTAAAATGAACCGCACTAACAGAGCAATCACACCAGGGTTCGTTTTAATTGAACCAAACATGCCAAGTGTGAACACACCCAAAGAAGAGCTCTCTCCTACACCAAAAACAAGAGCAAAGGAAATTTATCTGAAGGCCTTAAAAACTGCCCTTAGGTCAGACTGCAGTGGAATTCCAGCTTAGGTGACGGCAGGTATTTTGTGGATTGTTTCCAAACCAACATACATACAGACAAAGCTGCCAAAAGATACAAAACATGCAGGCTGTTTTTCTCTGGCCACAATTCAGAATCCTTAAAAAAAATAAATAAATTAAAAAAACGACAACAGCCAAACCAAACGAGACACAAAGCTGTGGATAAACAAATCAATTATGTAAAACTGCTGGACACAAGTGAAATATAAATCACTTTTCCCAGCTCTACGTTCTCTGCAGAGCAGCTTTAATTAAAAAGAGAAAAGGCAATTAAAACTGCAGCGCAAACAGCTTATGGCTGCTCAGTGGGGTCACTGTCTGTCCCCTTTTCTCTCTGTGTTGACTCATCATCTGTTTGGATCTTCTCCTTCGCTTTCAGTCAGCTAATGTTTTCTATTCTCCACACCTTTCTCCCTCTCCTGAGACCGGATCAATAGGAATGGGATTTATACATCATGCCTATGTGATGGATGCCTCTGCGTTAAAAGGATGGCCACGTGACATCACCCACACACCTCTCTGCCCTCTGCTCCACGATACAGAAAAGGTTCTCAACATGTTGTTATATACCTTTGTCAGAATAGAAGCAATAAATCATTTGACGTGAATGAAAACCAATACATCCTCGTGCTAATTTCCCGCTATTTTTACATTACCTAAATTACCTTTGCAGACACCTAAAGTAAATATTTAAAAGCAATGACAGTTTAATACCAAATATCAATTTTTATATATATATATATATATATATATATATATATATATATATATATATATATATATATATATATATATATATATATATATATATATATATATATATATATATATATATATATATATATATATACACATATACATATACACACACACACACACACACACACACACACACACACACACAGTGGGGAGCACAAGTATTTGATACACTGCCGATTTTGCAGGTTTGCCCACTTACAAAGCATGTAGAATTTTTATCATAGGTACACTTCAACTGTGAGTGACGGAATCTAAAACAAAAATCCAGAAAATCACGTTGTATGATTTTTAAGTAATTAATTAGCATTTTATTGCATGACATAAGTATTTGATACATCAGAAAAGCAGACCTTAATATTTGGTACAGACACCTTTGTTTGCAATTACAGAGATCATACGTTTCCTGTAGTTGTTGACTAGGTTTGCACACACTGCAGCAGGGATTTTGGCCCACTCCTCCATACAGACCTTCTACAGATCCTTCAGGTTTCGGGCTGTCGCTGGGCAATACGGACTTTCAGCTCCCTCCAAAGATTTTCTATTGGGTTCAGGTCTGGAGACTGGCTAGGCCACTCCAGGACCTTGAGATGCTTCTTACGGAGCCACTCCTTAGCTGCCCTGGCTGTGTGTTTCGGGTCGTTGTCATGCTGGAAGACCCAGCCACGACCCATCTTCAATGCTCTTACTGAAGGAAGGAGGTTGTTGGCCAAGATCTCACGATACATGGCCCCATCCATCCTCCCCTCAATACGGTGCAGTCGTCCTGTCCCCTTTGCAGAAAAGCATCCCCAAAGAATGATGTTTCCACCTCCATGCTTCACGGTTGGGATGGTGTTCATGGGGTTGTACTCATCCTCCTTCCTCCAAACACGGCGAGTGGAGTTTAGACCAAAAAGCTCTATTTTTGTCTCATCAGACCACATGACCTTCTCCCATTCCTCCTCTGGATCATCCAGATGGTCACTGGCAAACTTCAGACGGGCCTGGACATGCGCTGGCTTGAGCAGGGTGACCTTGCGTGCGCTGCAGGATTTTAATCCATGACGGCGTAGTGTGTTACTAATGGTTTTCTTTGAGACTGTGGTCCCAGCTCTCTTCAGGTCATTGACCAGGTCCTGCCGTGTAGTTCTGGGCTGATCCCTCACCTTCCTCATGATTATTGATGCCCCACGAGGTGAGATCTTGCATGGTGCCCCAGACCGAGGGAGATTGACCGTCATCTTGAACTTCTTCCATTTTCTAATAATTGCGCCAACAGTTGTTGCCTTCTCACCAAGCTGCTTGCCTATTGTCCTGTAGCCCATCCCAGCCTTGTGCAGGTCTACAATTTTATCCCTGATGTCCTTACACAGCTCTCTGGTCTTGGCCATTGTGGAGAGGTTGAGTCTGTTTGATTGAGTGTGTGGACAGGTGTCTTATACAGGTAACGAGTTCAAACAGGTGCAGTTAATACAGGTAATGAGTGGAGAACAGGAGGGCTTCTTTAAGAAAAACTAACAGGTCTGTGAGAGCCGGAATTCTTACTGGTTGGTAGGTGATCAAATACTTATGTCATGCAATAAAATGCAAATTAATTATTTAAAAAAAAAAAAATAAATAAAAAAAAAAAAAAACATACAATGTGATTTTCTGGATTTTTGTTTTAGATTCCGTCTCTCACAGTTGAAGTGTACCTATGATAAAAATTACAGACTTCTACATGCTTTGTAAGTGGGCAAACCAGCAAAATCGGCAGTGTATCAAATACTTGTTCTCCCCAGTCGTAGATTTCTTTTAGCATTTCATATTACTGGTAAATACCAAGGGTTGCAGTAAATCAATGCTCATGTCCTTAGATGTTCAGGCATATATACACATACATGCATACATATACACCAATTTTAATACACATTTTCCTGTGTATATATTGCTGCATATTATGTCTTATTTGTTGTGTAATTTTTATTTATTTAGTTGCTGTTGATTTGATGTCCACTTACTGTTGCATGGCTGTTTGTCTACGTCATTTTGTATGTTAAAAAGATGAGAAAATAATAAAAATTTGATATATATAAATATATATAAGAGAGAGAGAGAGAGAGAGAGAGAGAGAGAGAGAGAGAGAGAGAGAGAGAGAGAGAGAGAGAGAGAGAGAGAGAGAGAGAGAGAGAGAGAGAGAGAGAGAGAGAGAGAGAGAGAGAGAGAGAGAGAGAGAGAGAGAGAGAGAGAGAGAGAGAGAGACAGACAGATATATGGGTGTGTTGCATTGTGCTATGCCGTACATCACTAAACAAACAGATCAGACAATGAGTTGCCTGCGCAATCGGGTATCAATTGGTTCTCTGCAGGAATAAACAAGCCAAATGCCAGCCACTTGTTGGAGCCGGTTTCCACGGCAATAGTCATGTTTATATTGATTTATTGCTCTGCCCATTGTCTGCCAAAGTACTACAAGGACTGGCTGGCTGTGAGGGTATGAAACATTCTTATCATGCATTTTGACTTAAGGATTTGCGAAATGCTGGTCAAATCCTTATGACAGCCATTTTGAAGGTGGAAGCTTGTTTTGCATGCGCTATTTGTCAAGTGATGTACTCGCCGACTTCTCTTGACATTTACAATAGGATCAGCTTCTTGAGGGACTTTAGACGCTCCATTTTTCATCCGCCATAGCAGAAAAATGAACGCTGAGCAAGGAGCATTTTTCACTTAGCACGCTGCTGGACATCCATGGGGACAGATGTGCACTCAAAAGACATTTACAGCAGCCGGATCTGACTTGAAACAACTACTAGAACAAGTAACCAAACCCATTTTCTATATGAGAGACCCACAGGACCTTGAAATGGTAGATAGCACGAGGAGGAGATGTCATCCTATAAGCAATTTCAGAAATGCCTCTTTTCCTCTTAAGCAGTGTTGGAGGTTATATCAACTGATCTGTTCATGCTCCGCCCCTCAGTCATCATCTGGAGCCCGTCTACAGCTGGAGAGCCCAGAAAGGCCCATAAGTGGCTGTTGAAGGCTCATTCGCACCTATCCAGCAAATGTACTTCAGAAGATGTTTTTGGTATTTATACTAAGCTCACCCAGACAAGTGCACACACAGTAGATTGAGGGAACAAATTATGTTAATAAATATGTTACTTTCGCAAAATAAGCTCTTGTATATAGTGAATACAGACATGGCTAAAGGGTGAGTGCCGGTAATCTCATCAGCCATGACCTCTTTCGCAATACAGTTTTTGTAAAATGGATACGGCTACATAATAAAACTATATTAAGATAAAAAAAAAATTCTCATTTAATTTCAGGGGCACACCAATCTTACAATTATGCCAGATACAACCAATAATTATGTTCATCAACTGATATTGCAAAAGGAAAAACATAAATAAATAAAAATCTAATATCGTCGGATAACCAATATGGTGACAATACCAATTTTATTCTATTAAACTATTCATTCTATAATGTCTCCTTCAATCCTCCTACATTAAACAGCATTGTGAATAATGGCTTTGAGAATAAACTGTTTTTTCTATGGCACAGAGCAACATGACAAACTTGAAACACACACTAACATATTGTGGCTAGCTCCTGTTTACAGCATAATTCAATCCTCTTTTCTGGTCAGAGGGCAGCATAGAGCCTGGCTAATCCAGGAGGAACTCAAGGTCTGCTGGGAACTGAACACCTTCAGTACTCTATACCAGCAGACAACAAAATGCTGACATTACACAAATTTTCAGTGCTGATGTTAGAGAAAAATGGATTTAGATATGGTCAAATGAGTTACTAAGAGTACTACACATTTATCCTTAGCTGAACTAGCTTAGTAAAACTTAGTAAAAAAAAGAGCAGATATTTAAATTCTGTGGAAATCACAGGGCAGATTCCATGCGGGTGTACACATCAACAACACTCTAGCTTTAAAAACACAGGGGACTGTTGAACAGGAAATTCCTGATGAGACAGATTTGGTGCCATCAGGGAATTCTCCATTATCCCAATACCCAAACCTTACAGACATGACCATACTACCAAAAACGGCACGGCAGGGTGACCCTTTCTTGGCATGTAATGAATGCGCTTGCAGAGGGAAAGCTTTCTCTGTGTGACTGCTTAGTTATGCGCTCTTGTGTCTGGACCTCATAGCAGAAGCCTCTGAGAAAGACAGGCTGCAGCTGAGGTTCCTGTGCAATACCCTGCCAGGAGGCCTGTCAAACAACCAACATGATGTCTGCAGGTAAGACGAGAGGGAGGTGGGGAGAGGTGGCCTGCTCGGACAGATGAGGGAGAGAGCGAGAGGCAGGCTGAGAAAAGCAATGACATGCTCCGGCAGTCCTGGGAGGTCAATGGAATGATGGAATACATTTACATAGCCGAGGCACTCTGCCCTAGGAGAAGAGTGAAGGAGAGAAAAGGGACAGGAGAAAAGCAGAAAAGTGGTGTTTCCTTTCCTGCTAGTGAACCAACAGCAGCACGGAAAAAGAAATTAAATTTGTGAGCTTGAAATCTAAATTTAATATGATGATAAAGAAAGAACACAGTGAAAGAAAACAATATTTAAAAAAAAAAAAAAAAAAAACATTTTATTGAGTTGTCTTTGCTGGCTGCACACAAAATTGAACACACAGCACCATTATACTGTACTCTGATTCGGCAAAAAAACAAAAACAAAAAAAAAAAGGCACTGAACTGATTCTTTTAAAGGAATAGGAAATTATTTCTTTCCTACACTCACTCACCCTCATCTTCTTCCAAACTTATTCACACCAAGGACGATAACTATAACGTTTTAATTAAAGCTGCAAGTAGCGATAAAAGGGCCCTCGCAGCCTCAGGAAAACAGTGAATAGCGGGTGACATGCATTTAAGCAAGTAAATATAGGAGAAATATGGCAAAGTCACTTTGATGTGCCACACTTCCATCTGCCAGCAGGTGGCGCTTTGACTATAACTGAATATTGCCATGTAGATGTCTTCAGGCCAGGACTATTATCATGTGAAGTTTGGGGCAGGTCGGACATTGTATGCCTGACTTACAACTTCCTGTTTCATGGCGAAACCTCAAACTTTGTCAGGCCACCACACGCCCTTCAGCGAAAACTCAAGATCCTCACAATTTAACTTTGCCAAGGCCTTTATATTAGACTGTGCAAATATGATGTTGTTCTGGTTAAATCTCTAGGAGTTAATCACAGTGTAAAACATGCCATTTCCTGTTGCCTGCAGGTGGCGCTATGACTGTAACTGAATATTGGCATGTAGATGTCTTCAGGCCAGGACTCTAATAAAACACGTGAAGTTTGGGGCAGATCGGATATTGTATGCCCAAGCTAAAACAATTTCCTCTTTCATGGCGAAACATCGAAATTTGTGAGGCCGCCACGGACACGCCCTTCAGGGAAAACTCAAGAGCTTCGCAATTTAACTTTGCCAAGGCCTTTAGATTAGACTGTGCAAATATGATGTTGATCTGATTAAATCTCTAGGAGGAGTTCGTTAAAGTACAAAGTCTGGAAATGGCAAAATTTGCTAAAATTTTGCAAAGAAAATTCAAAATATTTCCCTTCCTGTTGGTTTTCAGATTTTGTACCAGGAGACTTTTTTGTAGGTATTGGGCTGTTACATGTGTGTACCGAATTTGATACCTGTACATTGAAAATTTGTAGAAAATTTGCTGACGCGTGTGCAAAGTTTCAAGAGTTTGAGCATGTTTAGGCCCTCAAAAATGCGATTCATTTCGGAGAAGAATAATAATAGGCAGAGCAATTACAATAGAGTCCTCACACCATCAGTTCTCGGTAATCATTCTAACTTGATGAAAATAAGGAAGGCCACACCACAACTATAACTACACAGAGGAAAGATATTGTTGGATTCACTTGCTATTAATAACATTGACAGCCAATCAGAATCCATCCTGCTTTAAAGAGCCTGAGCATTTAAAGCATCAGACGACAAAACTGCAATATACTCTTATAATGAAAGAAACATTATCATGCTTTGGTATGGATGCTAATACAGTTATAGTTATCGTTCTTGGTGTGAACTTTACAGGCTGTAAAGCTCAAGAAGTTGACAATAAGCACCATACGACATTCAAATGCAAAATGTTTTAATCTTTTAACTATCAAATGAAAACATTATATATAAAAAAACAAAACAAAAAAAAAACATGTTTTTAATGTTTGATTATATTTTTACTGTCTTCATAAGATGTACAATTGTACATTTTAAAATATTTCGGCAGATAAAAGTTCCATCAAAAATGAAAATTATCTGATAAACCTCTGCACTGGCTCTCAAATCAAATATGCTGCCAGGATTTATCAGTTCAAATCACTCTAGCAAATTTTTCAGGATCCACACCCTGCAAAAAACAAACTAAAACCACTGTGGAACAGATCGCGCTGTTATGATGTTAACGGCCAGACAAAGAGGAAGATTAACAGAGACTGAAGTGAAAGGAAAGTAAAAGGTAAGTGTCATCAGTCGATCAAGGGTCAAATCTGCAGGCATGGTGGTTATCTGACGGCTTGGAGGGGCCAGACCTAAATAGCTTTTTAAAGACAGAGAATATTGATGGGAAAAGACGGGAGAAGAAGAGGGGGAGGGGAGGAGAGGAGAGGAGAGGGGCATGGAGGTTATTGACATCAAGCTCTGCTAATTGAACCTTGGTTGGCGATAAGGGAGCTGGAACGGTAGGACCGTTAAAATAGCCTCAGGGGAAGCAGGACATAACTGGGTTAATGGGCATCAAATCTGATGTGGCCTTCAGTGGCAGGTGGGTTAGTGCACCACACACACCTGCCATCTCCAATCATCTACACGCATCTATACCATGCAACACTGATAGTGTGCAACCAGATTCTATGCTACAATTCACAGATTACAGGGTTCCCACACTTTTGACCAAAGAATTTACATGACTTTACAGCTGCTTTTGATTTTTGAATTATTTAGAATTCTTAAGGATTCTAAACTCATTTTACAGAGATTGCACTCATAAAACAAGTTTATAGCCAGTTAAGTATTTTAGAACTGAATATACAAATAAATAAATAAAATTAACAAAATGAACAGACAAACAAAAAAAACAAACCAACAAATAATTGAAGAAACATACATTCCCTGATATTTCCAGGTTTTCCATGACCCTGGGATTAACTAAAACAAGAAAGATCCTTTCAGTTATTTCAGTACTTTGTTACTTTCAGAAATTCAAATCTCTTTATTTTGTGAGCCATGGTGCTCAAGCAAACAGAGCAGGTTCGTGTCCAGCCTGCAACATGCCCTGATTCCATTCCCTTTATCTCGACCCATAGCTTCCTTTTATTCACCACCATCCATAAATTTAAAAAAAAAAAAAAAAAAATATTACACATACATATACATATATATATATATATATGTGTGTGTGTACGTACGTGCGTACGTATGTACGTATGTACGTATGTATGTATACATACACACACACACATATACATATATAAGAAGCTAACACATCAAAATTCACAACACAGATGGTTTCCTCCCACCATTCCCACACTCTCAGATCCTTATGCCTGGCCATGAATGCTGCAATTCAAAGGCAGTGCGAGCAGAAAGCTATACACAACAGTGGCTGTCATCTCTCACAAGTTGTCCATTAAAAAGCTTGCCTTTACTGTACATCTCAGTCATGAGACGTCATTAATCACACGTAACAAAGCCCTGCATACAGCACAGAAGCCCGCCTGTGTTTAACTCATTATCCATTTCAGGCAAGCCATGACTTACAGTCGCCAGCCTGACCCGACCTTGGCCAGAGAAGAAGCATCTACTGTCTTTCACGCAGAACCGGGATCAGATTTGTGGTTTTTATTATGGTTGAGTGTAGAATCTAGAGAGAAAAATCTAATCTAATCAAGATCAGTACAAAACGACCCTTTATACTCTGGCTAAAGGCATGATATTCACAACAGCATTCTGGTTCTTTGACCTACAAGGACGAAGGGCTGTTAATTTATAACCTTAATGTGTGTAATGAAGGCGAGAGTCAGTCCTGATGCATTTTTAATGTAAATCCATTTGACCTGGATTAGCGCTATGATGACGAGCGCATGGTCTGACGCTTTAAATAGCAATTTATTACAAACACTCCATAGTGTTGGTGAGAGAAAGTGATGCCAGGAAGTCAGAGAGAAGAAGGTTGTACCACTGCTTTGCTATGCAAGAGAGCAGCGCGAGGTTTCCTGCTATCCAGTATAGCACACCTCCCATCTGGGAAGAGGGAAAGTTTACTTTGAAGTCTTGAATCCTTCTACGCAGAACGAATACAGAAGCACTGATGGCCGATAACGTGAAGTGTTCTTCCTTGGTCACGACTCGCCTCATGTCATAATGCTTAGCTTGTTTTCAGCAGAACAGTACATGCAAACACATGCACTCAAACAAATGCACTTATGCTTAATGAGATTAAGCTGGGAAAGCATATCGATTGCTGCGATGACGTGTTTCTGCTCCACTATTTATTTTTTTCAGGATTGCTCTTACCTTCTTAAGAAAAACATCAAAACCCTGTCTTTTAAACACGACTGCTGAGTCCGGCCATTGGAACTACAGATTGTTTTTTTCATTACACAAATAACTTACTGGGTAAATTCCGAATAACATACTACAGCCACCCTACTATCATTTTTTTGCAAAGTACACATATTTTCTTAAATTTTCATTAAACCAGTGGTTCTCAACTGAGAGGCCAGGGCCCACTAGGGGGCCTTAGCAAATTTCCAAAGGGACTCAAAATGACTTTAATGATGAATTTAAAACAAAACAAATCATAACATTAAAAATAACTTTTAAAAAAAATGGGAATAAAATAAGTCAATTTAAAATATTTCTTATTTTAATTCACTCCCTCATCAACCATTTTTAATTCCTCTGAAGAAAGGAATATACAGTAATTTTAAAAGTGATTTCCAGATTTCCATATTTATATTGAGTGGGAATATGTATAATGAATATACATTTTTCTAGTTATGCCAAGCTCTAAAATATTTTATCAGGTAGAAATTGTGAGTAAAAAACATTTTTTAAATCCATATCCAGTAAAATCACAAACAAAAACTGACCATGGAATATTGTTGTGGACAATGGGGAGCATTAAAATCAAGGAGAACCACTGGATTAAACTATACAGAATTAAGAATGCAAAAAAAAGGACGAGGATGACTAAAATTAAGCAAGGTCATGTGAAAACACTGTATGATACTACTGTTAGAAAGTTTTGCTGCATACTGTTCCACATATTAAAAAAAATAAAAAATAAATAAATAAATAATAGGCAGTATACAATATGAACAATAAAATCAGAACAAGAAACCACTGCACAAATCAGAGCATTATCGATTTCTAATATTCAATATTGTGAAGCAGGACTTTTAACCAATTAAAATTCATGGTTGCTCAGCTACCCAGAAATAGAAATCAGGCAAAAATGTCAACAAAACATCCCTTCACTCATGGCTGCGACTTACACACAGGAAAAAATGGCAAATTAAAGCATTAAAACTTGCGATTCTTGGAGCGTTACATAAATCACTATAACTGTTCAAAATATTGCTATATATAATGACATTGAGCACTTCTGTATTAAGGGAGAACGGTATTGACGTGGGTGACTTTTCCGCTGACATGTAAATTTGGTGGGTTTTCTGTTTAATGATCAGTCAGCAGCAGCATATGACTTGCAGTTCCTGCAAATGAATGTCTGGGTTATGAGCATTTGACAATAATGAAATCATCACTACTGGAAAAACCAAGTCCCACAGACACGTCTGTGTCTTTCAAGTTGAGAGCCTGCGGCTGGGAAAGGGACAGTCCAGACGCCAATCTTCGCTCTTCACTGAAGCATAGACTCCAGTCACAATCCAGCAACTCTAAACAAGAACAGAGATCTTCAGTTTAGATACTGCACTGAAGTGACAGAGTCCCCATGTTTTTATGATGCATAAAGGGCTTTTAAATGCACAGTCATGGGTGTAAAGCATACGGTTTAGTAAGTCACATGAAGTATCAAGGTTCTTCCTTTGTGTTGTCAGCCAAAAGCAAAAATCAAAGTCAGCTAATGTCCTTCTGGCATATTTTATGAGTACTTTTCAAAAAAAACTTTAAAAGGGAATAACAAAGTCAGCATAAAAAGCAATCCACTGCATCCATCTAAAGACAACAAAATAGCCGAGACACTCATTGAGAAACTCAGACTTTCACCAGACTGTTCCTCAAGGTCAGCTGCTTCTGGTCTAGTCTGGCCTGTGGTTTTGCTTTTTTTAAATTAACTATTACACTGCATGAGAACACAACAACCGGAGAGTTTGTAATTACGCATTATATATATGTAAAGGAATGAGAAACACAACACAAAACCTACAAATTTATGAACATCCTTACAATATTAAAGTAAAATTGTGCAAGTGCAAATTGTGCCGTTTCTTAACCTATTGTCAATTTAAGAATAATCCTCACTAAAGTTACATTTATGCATGAAACAAGAAAAACAATTTGCCAATATGATATCTCATATGCTTCTGAAATTCTGTAGCTTGTTTTAAGAATGTTAGAATATTTACTTGAAAAATAGGATACGGATTAAGAACATTAAACTAGTTAGCAAAGCTTCCCTTCAAAGCAATGATTCTTTATCTTCTGGAAAAGTTGAGACAAACATCAGGACGAATTACTGGTAGACACATCTTCATGAACTGCTCTTAACATGGTGTACGAAGGGGAAGCGCTGTGCTGGACTGGTGCAATACCAGCTTGAGCAGCCACAAACCTCATGTGACATTAAAACAAAATAAACCCACGTGATGAACACACACTGCAGTCACCAAAAAGGGAAATTATTTCCTCTCCTCTGACTGGAGAAGCACAAAAGTCTGTCTTTTTCCTTATCCGTTCTCTAGCTTTTCCTTCATAACACAAACACACACAAACACACACAAACACACACAAACACACACAAACACACACAAACACACACAAACACACACAAACACACAAACACCACCAAACAATCTCCTAAATATTTTATTAGCCTCCTCAGCTTTGGTAAAAAGTAAAAGTGCCATGTCACGAACAGCAGGAATTCTGCCTCACTACACTCAGCAGTGTTCGGGAGTAACCAAATAAAAGTAGCAAAATAGCAATAGGCTTTTTCTAACCAGTAGCGATGTAACATGTCAAAGCCTTTTTAACATTTTATAATGTCACATGTAGGCCTATTGCACTTGAAGCTTTAGAGCGAGCAAGCTGGACAGGAAGATCCAATTCACTCTTGTGAATCATTCGAATGATTCATGTAATTTAACAGATTAAAAAAAAAAAAATTAAATATATATATATATATATATATATATATATATGTTGAGCTGTCACAACAGTATGTTTTGTACTCTAAATGTTATATAATAGAGTCTGCTATATAAATTAGAATATACAGTATATTTAGTTTTTTTTTTTTGTTGCATAGTGTCAATATATTGGTTCAAGTTTAAAATTCATTGTTCATCCATAATTTAAAATTCTGTGCAAAAAAATATGACTGATTTTGTGGTGACATGTGAAGGCCAAGTTTGTCCTCTGCATTTAACCCAGCCAACCTAGTGCACACACATTAGGAGTAGTGAGTAGTGAACACACACACACCCGGAGCAGTAGGCAGTCATTTTGCTGGAGCGATTGGGGGTTAGGTGCCTTGCTCAAGGGCACCTCAGTCATTTCCTGCAGGTATTGAGAATCAAACCTGCAACCTTTGGGTTACCAGTCTGACTCTCTAAACATTAGGTCATGACGGCCCCAGTTTAAGGTCCTATCCACACGAACACGCAGCTTTTTCTATGCGGTTTGGCCGTTGTCCAAACACAGTATCCGGCCACTGAAACTGAACTTTTTTGAAAACTCCTGCAAGGGTGAAGATTTTTAGAAACTCCGGTTGCAGTGTTGTCGTGTGGACAGTGAAACCAGAGATTTTGGCTTGTTACGTCAAAACAGGAACCGGCAATAACCTTTTTTCCAGGCTTCTGATTGGCCAACATGGCTTTACGGTTAGGGTTATATTGCCACCTGTTGGTTTGGCATGCTCTGACATAGCGTGTTTTTACATTTTCATGTGCATATTTTTTTTTTTTTTTTAAACGGAGGAGAAACTCTTCATAAAAATACACATGTACATGTGAACTAGGCCTAAATCATAAATAATATAATTGCATACTTCCATATGGAAGAACCCTTCAATAGCCTCAATTTACTATAGCGGTTTCAAAACAGTATTTGACTTCAAAAGAGCTTGTAAATGTTCTTACAAGACAGACAGATATAAAATGTATAGCTTTAAAGGACATCCAGGCTGCTTGCTGGCACAGGTGAGGCTATAAGATCAGACCAAAGGAAAGATAAATAAATACATACAATCTCTGTGATCCACACTTCCAAATCAGCAAATGAAAGCGGTCGATCATGAAGGATATGGATAAAATGATTACATATTAATTTTTAATCTGCTCCTAATCTTCAAGGCAATATGCGATCTAGCTTTTTAAATAATAATAAAAGCATGCTCGGGTAGCAGGTGGTACACACTGCCATAAGGAAGATAAATACATGCATTCTTTATTCTATAAGGCCTCTGCCTAATTCTTGGACAACAATGCATTAGTTCACCATTACTGTCAATTAAAATACCACTCATGAGTTATAGGCACCAATCAGGAAATGTAAGCTTTTTTCATTCATGACTAGGAAATATTTTTTCCATAGGCAGAGAAGGGACCTCGCATGCCAACAAGAAGCACTGCCTCATGCCCGAGCGCTTCGAGCATTGCGGGCAAACGCCAGGATACACACCATCTGTCATTCAGGGACCTGTTGGTGAGGGGTAGAGGAGCTCGGGCTGTTTAAAACAACTGATTCCCCTTCCAGTCATGCATTTCCATGAATGGGCAAATAGCAGAGCACAACAGAGATCGCGAGCTGCTTTAATTACTGTAGCAGTGGGGCAATCGGCAGCTTAATCACCCCTCATCACTGGCCTGCCTCAAACACCATGGACGCCTCATTTGCCTTCGCCAAGCCAAACCTAACCCAAAGCAGCGAAACCAACATTCTTCCTCCACCTCCTCTTCAGTTCCTCCATGTCTTCGTTGTTCTCCACCGCCTCTTCATGTTATCGTGGCATGAATTATTTTCAGGGTAAGAATTGTAATTAACAAGGCTTCCCCACATGAGCTCATCATTCCCTCTAGCAACAGGCTACATACACAAGCAAATATGTGTTAGAGCAGAACCTCAGCACTGAAAAGCCCCATGAAATATTCAACGGGCACTGAGGAAGAGCTTTAAATTATTCAGATTTAACAATCTTTTCTATCTTTGGATCTTTTAGCGATTCGACATCACTATATATAAAAAGTAGTAGCATGTTTAACCACATGAGAACAAAGTCAGAGGAAGAAAAAGAGGAATATGTATTAGAATGACAGATGTTCTGCTTCTGAGAAATGTGGAATAAAGGGAATTAACTTACAAAGAGGAGGACAGAATGAGAACGAGATTAAATGTGTTTTTTTGAAGTGCAAGATTGATGGTTGTAGGCCAGAGCTAATAAATTTAACCGCAAATTTTATCCCCCATGATGATATAAATACAATGAGACTATGTGGTCTAATGGTGAAACATCCTTCTAGACAAAGAGAGAGGGGGAAAATGAAGAAAACCACCTAGAATTTCTTTCAGACACATTTTAGGAACATTAGTTTTATCTCATAGGTCAAACCTTTTAAATTGTAGACTTTCAAAAACGTTTACAAACACTACTAATCAAAAGCTGATCTACTTTATTATAACCATTTTCACTTTTCAAAAAAAAACAAAAAAACAATGAAACTAATAGAAGTACTAAATTAATAAACAATAGAGCGCTACCCTTCAGAACAAAAGGTCGCATCATGAGAAACATGAATTGGGTAGTTGATGCATAATGTTTTTTTAAACAAGATTTTTCAAAGTACAAATCATATCAGTTGATATGGACTCATAAAAGCTGCATGCCTAATTATAAATAATTAACAAAATGTTGTTTAAATAGTTTCAGATTGAGTATATCATATCCACACCAAAGGACATCTGAACCTCACTAAAGTATTTTATGTCAGCTACTCAAATTAAGTCAAAGCGGTCCAAACTTTTGACCGGAAGTGTTCAAGGAAATCAAATGATGGGAGGTGCTATACTTTGTGTCATTTCTCATACCTGTACACACGTTTCTAAAACTGCTATAATTACGCCATGCTTAATCACACAAGTATGCACAACCGTTAAAATACGGCACTGCAGAACACACTTTCCTGTATGGGCACGGTTCTGCTCAAAAACGTGCCGGAAAAACACCTATTTTGTTTCCCATATGACAAATGCTGTTATTTGGGTGACTGCGAAGTCTCCAGTGGACCATCCTTGTTTTGTTTCAAAAGTTGGTTTCAGCCAGGGACAAGTATAGGCATGACAAACCACACCACTCCAATTTGATGCATGTTAAACATTTAAAATATGATGAATAAAATTAAGCAAATGTTTAATATTACTGTTTAATCTGATCTGTGAACATAAAAATGTTAATTTTCCATGGAATGCGTCTCTAAAATGAAAATCTAAATATTTAGGAATTTTTAGCAGCATATTAAGCTTCAAACTGAAAGGGCAACATAGGACATTATGACTAGCACATAGCAATTGTTATATTATGTAAATCTGGAACTTCATTATAACCAGCAAAGTGTGGAAACTTTTAAAACTCACAAACAGGCACACTTTGAGACAACTTATTTCAAAATGCAGCATGTGAATGTTTGCTTAATCTATGATTCATCATACCGAAGCAGCACTGTTTTTTTTTTTTAGAAACATTAGTGTTGAGTCAAAATATTACTGCTCCAACAGACTTATAAAATCATATGACTATTTGTGCATTATAGTGTAAGATTAGATAATGCTGATCTAATTAAAACATGCACCGTTGTGAAACAAGCTTTGGCAGACTCATATTCATTGGCTGACACACCGTACACAGACGTTAACGGAGCATGGTGAGATCAAGTGATCTGTGGGTGACTGCTAATGGTACTTGAATACTAACAGTCTGTCAGCAGCTTTTAACTAGGAAACTGAACAAAGTTGGGCCTACACTGACAGAAAAACAAAACGGTAGAGTTAATTGCTAATTACAGGCCTGATTCTCAGTCAAACTCTGAAAGCGTCCAATCAGCATTACTTACAATTGTAATTTTGCCTGACAATTGTCCAAAAAAAAAAAAAAAAAAAAAAAAAAAAAAGTGAATTATTTAATTTTCCACTTACAGTTTAAGCCTAATGTTAACCCATGTAAAATCACTTTGAAATTGGATTCATACAATAAAATGTAGGATTATCTGAGGCTAAATATTTACAAAGAATAAAATGTATACAAAGACATGCTTTAAATGTTTCTATATTTGCTTACAATTTCCTTCTTGGGATGAGAAAATGGGAGTAAAATTTAACGTTTAATGATCTTGGTTCTCAAATAAACAGGATTAGATTGAATAATTGCAACAGCGTTACTAATGTATTAAATCTAATACCCATTCAGTAAAAACTGGGTCTATAATCTAAAATGTTTTATAGCGCATCTGATTGTTTATTTTTTCAATTTCTGAATGTCTACTAAAAACACTTGATACTGCGGTCAGGTATATTAAAGGTAAAATATCTGCACTATTGTTTTAACTCTCTCCTTTGGTTTACGGTCTTGAATGATTACATAAATTTCTTTTTTCATACATTTTGAAGAATTGTTTACTTGGGAAATAGTTGTTTACATGCTACATGTCATTAAATTAAATTATTAAATAAAGATTGTTTTGCTATGGTATCTAAATTGCTGTTGAAAATTGCAAAATTTCACTGGCTGAATCAGAACATCAAGAGAAAGAGAATATGTTGGTTTCTGTCTTTACATAAACAGATCTAATTATTCGACAAAGGGTACACCATAATTTAGCATGCCGTCAGTGTTGTGGAATCAGGACCAAAGTCTCTCAGTCACGTTTACAGCAGTAACCCTCGACTCGAAACCAACCGAAACATACAAGCTCAGTAAGAATCTGAGCTGAGTCACCATCAGTAACATAACAAACACAGCATAACACACCAGCAGGGCAAAAGCGTTCAGTTCTGGTAATGTCGCTCCACCCAGTATCATGACTGCATGAGCGGTGCCATTGAGCTCTGAAGTGATTTCATCCTATGAGTCAATGCGGCATGATGTGGTTTTTCAACTTCAATGGGCATTATTCTGACCTGTTTCAAAGGCTCTTATGTGCACGGGGAACAGGGAATTGTAAAAATGCATTATAATGGTCTAATAAAGAAAAATTCCAGCATTAAAATATTTTATCTAGATTGCTCACAAACGGATGTAAATGAGATTGTCACACAGTATATCATGACATGCTGATGCTTGGTTTAACAAAAGCCTGTTGACATTTCCCTTATTATCTGTGAAAGACATGAGTCAACAAGATCCAAATCTCAAATCAAAAGTTCAATGAAATTACATCGCTTATGGGGAAGAAAGAAAAAAAAAAAAAACGTTTAAGTTGGAATTCATAGACAGCATTTCCGTGAATTTCCTTTGAACAAGACTTAGAGATAGACAAAAACAACAACACAAACATATTTAACATGCAGGTATTAATCTGATTTCCGCATATTGTGACAAAAAGAAAGAAATAAAGAAGAGCAGAAAAGAAGAAAAGGAAAAAAAGAAAAGAGCTTGAGAGGGATGAGTTGAGAGCTTTTCTACACAGGTCTTTAGAGCAGGTGCCTCTGCGCAGACAAGGTGTCTCTCTCTACTGCACAAGAAGACATTTAGATGGAGATATTTTTATCCAGCAGCAGAGCCATAAATAGGTCAATGTCATCCAAAATAAATTGAGAGTAGGATTCTGCTCTCAGGTGAGCCCCTGCAGTTACTGATGCACTTTCAGAAGTGCCCACTTCTTTTGGTCCAAAGTGCTTCTCCTGCAACAAAACAAGTACTGTCCCAAGCAGATCTGAAAATATTGATGCAAAAAACCTCCCTCAAGATCAACTAAACCTCAATTCTCCTTCAAGGGTCCTGTGCCAAGTGGGCCCTAAGGCCCCACACTTTGGACAGGGCAACAGGCCTGTGTAGACAGCACTGTTGAGAGCTATGCAAAAGGGTATGAGGGTGCTTGTGGGCACCCATTAAAGACATGAAATGAGACGTACAACCCTAGTTATCTTGATATTATCTTTAGGCCATAAACGGGACAAATTATTCATGCAAAGTTAGCCTGGCTGCATTGGAATGAGGAGACTTTAAAATTGTTTTTAACAAATTAACAACAATAAATTATCATCATCATTATGATAAGTTCCTATAAAATATATACATGCATTTTTTGGTCTCCCCATATTTTAACAGCCTAACTCAGCATGATGAATTGTTGTCCCATTTTCAGTTCTTTGAGATCACTAACTACTGCTGTCCTGGTGAGCTTGAGCTAAGAGAAAAAAGGAGGCATAGTATCAGCTATGAACAGACAGGGTCTGGAGGGTCTACATGTATTATTTAAAAAAAAAAAAAAAAAAAAAAAAAACACTAACTATTAAACCTAGCCCATGCAAAGAAACATGCAATTCAGCTATATCAGTTCCTGTCTGACCAACCACATGAGCGACCAGATAAAGAGACAAAGATACAGTGGAAGGGGAAAAACGGAGATGGATTCATTATAAACTGGATGTGACAGAATGGAATAAGTGACCCAGACCAAAATTCAGCCTCAGTGTAGGAAAGGTGGTGACAGTCAGACCTCAGGGATACATCTGCAGACCTGTCTTTCCAAGAACTGAAGGGGCTGCTCTATTATGAATGAGATGAGGAAAGGTGCTCACTGGCGGTTTGAAGTGTCTCACCAGGCAGATCTTACATAAACTGGCTGTGGACAGCCAAAATGACCATCCTTCGCTTTCTTACACAGCATACAATCTCAAAACAATAGGACGATACATATTAGCACCAGGTTTTCTGAGCCCACAGCCTTTTAATAAATGTTTACTTGCCCTGGTGACAACTTTGCCTGCCCTGAGGCTAAACTGAAAAATTCTGTTAGTTATAGAAACAGTTTTAAAATTAAGCGTCTGAACCAAGGGGTACCCAACCCTGCTCCTGAAGGACTACCTTCCTGCAGACTTCATTTCCAACCTTGCTGTAATACACCTGCCTGTTAATTTCAAGTAATCCTGAAGACCTTGATTAGCGGGTTTAGGCGTGTTTAATTAGGGTTGAAGCTAAACTCTGCAGGGCGGCAGCCCTCCAGGAACAGGGTTGGCAACCCCTAATCTAAACATCTGTTAAACATTAAGATTTCTTTACGACAGGGCTAACCAACATTGTTCCAGGAGAACTACCTTCCAGCAGACTTCAGTTCCAACCCTGCTCCTGCTCGGTTATTTTCAAGCAATCCTGAAAACCTTGATTAGCTGGTTCAGCTGTATTTGATAAGGGTTGGAGCTGAACTCCGCAAGATCCAGGAGCTACCCCTGCTTTACTAAGGGGCTGTTTACACAACATCATTTAACTAAAAACGTAAAACTTACATATTTTGGCCGTTCAATTACACGACAACGGCATTTTGGGTGCCTAAAAACTTTTGAAAACGGTCTCCGTGTAAACAACAAAAACACGAATCTGTGAAAACGATGACGTCAATATAGTGTTTCATCGCCATATAATGGCCTTAAGCCACTATGTTAAGACTGCATCTTAAGAACTAGTTTTACTAACTAGCAGTTAACAAAGTTAATAAGGATCAGTCTTGAAGAAAAAATTTAGATGACTAACTTTTAAGACTAGTCTAAGCAGTTTATGCAACCGGCCACTGAACCTAATCAAGGTCTTTAGGATTACTAGAAACATCCAAGCAGGTGTGCTGGAGCCAAACTCCAGATGTTGGAAGGATGTTGGCCCTGCAGGAGCAAGATTAGACAACCCTGTTCAAAGCAACTCTAAACTAATGCAAACTGAATCAGTGGCATAAATGCTGCACTGGCTCAATTGGGCAAGTGCTGGCTCCATGAACATGTCCGAATCTCTCTCACACAGCCCCTGAATCATCATGCCATTCTTACTTTCAAACCCTGAGTAGATGGGACGATGGCATTTTGCATTTACCTCCATAAACATAAGGACTGAATGACCTTCACTTCCACTAGACCTTGTCTGTCACATTTTAATAGCTAGTGTAAAATAATTCCTAGATCCGGATCCTATGGATCCAGAGCAAGGGATATTAATGATAGTGCAGAAAGGTGTAGCTGAAGTGGATGAGGTGTGTTTATAGTACACCAACCCAGGTTCATCCTCACACACCTGTGCATGTCTGAGACGTGAAGGGCAAACTGGAACAACAGAGGAGAGACTCACTAAGTGACCAGAAAGAAGCAGAGGAGAGAAGAGATTCACCTCCCCGTCTAAGCAGAGATCGTCTGTAACGTGCGTGTCTGTCTGCAGCTTCAAGGCAAAGAGAGATGCATGTACATCAGACACTCTTATCACATTCCACCCACTGAAGAACTTCTTTTAGGCTCTATCTGCTAACTCCGGCACGGAGCCAGCTCTCATCTCTTTTCCTTCACTGCTTCCCCCTCTATCTCATAACCACCCCTCTCGTCGTTCTTTTCTCCTCCTCCCCAGCATATGTCCTGGTTCCGCAGCATGGACCAGCTTTGTGGCCACATGCTGTTTTGGTGGGCTGTGCAAGGTCCTGACTGAACTGTTTAATACTCTATAGGAGATCCCCAGCTAATTTCTGGGCTACAGGGAGAGTTCACCCAAAAATCAACCTTACCCTGTAGGATTTTTTTTCTTTCTTGGAACAAAAAAAAAAAAAAAAAGAAATGTTAAGCAGAATGTTGACGCAGCTCTCTTCCATTCTATAAAGTAAATGGTGACCATGTCAAGCAGAGTGGAACTGGTGTAGCCTCACTGGGCCCCAAGCATAAGGGAACCCCGAGGTGGGAACCCTAACCCTGAAAGGTTTTTTTTTTTTTAAATATAAATACCCCTTTAATCCCGGACAGACATTCAGATATAAAAAAATAAATAAATAAAAAAAAAAAAAAAAATCACATTCCCTTTGTTTTTGGTTTCCATGACTCAAAAAGCAGCTGTGGAAAAAGTGTAAAAATGTAAAAGTGATTTAAAAAAAAAAAAAAAAAAAAAAAAAAAAAAAAAATTACAATGAAAGTTTCTTACCTTGTACACCTGACCATACGTGCCATTGCCCACTAGTTCCACCAGCTCAAATATTCCTGCAGGGTCCTAAAGAGAGAAGAGTTTATGGTAAGCAAATGTACAAGCACACAGAGAGCAATAATACTCTGATAGCATAACTGAGGTATTTGTGACATTTCTTTTTTTCGTAACTAATTTTACATAACGTGTTGTATCTACAGTGAAAAAGTATTAATCAAAAAAAGGAAGGCACTTAATTTTATCCATCAGGAACTAACTGCAGGACATGGACTACATATTAAAAATTGTTGCAGAGGCATATAATGTATTTTTATAATGCGCACTGATGAGTCATTCACAATAACAACAGGACCACATATCAAGTAAATAAACTGTGATTCCATGTTGACTTTAATAAACAGCAGCACACTGTTTCCAGCAGCAAGTTAATTGCTTCTCAGCTCACACAAACACAAAAACCCCTGGTGTCCTCCATCTTACAACTGTTGCCGTGTACCATCTCTCATGACCAGCACCCAACCAAGTGTGAGATTCAAATCCAACACTCCATCTAACACCTAAATAAAGAAATGCCAAATAAAAGAGTCAATGCAGACAGAAAGGACAGGCCATTTCATTGTGCCATTCTTCACCCAAACACCACCTGGTTGAGTTTGTGACCCTAAACATCAAAAGCCTGCTCACTTTCACCAATCGCTGTCCGACAGAAAGCGGTTACGATAAAACGGTGAAAAGGGAGTGATATCTTTAAAGATGACATTGCTCAAAGGACAAAACCAGTATTGTGTGTATGAATCTTTTCTGTGGTTACCGCTCCTGTGAGAATTACTGAGAGACAGTGAGATTCCAAACTCGGACAAGAATCAACCATCACATTAGCATACATGAGTGGTATTCCACACAAACGTGGCTCATATTCTTGACCACACATACCCTGCTCTTAATAGTCAAGGTGCAAAGAGGAATCCAGCATTCACCATTATGGCCAATCCTAACCTATGGGTACGTTCCAATTGCCCAATAGCATCCTGCTAATTGTCGACATCACAGAATATTATTCGGCCATCTTTCAAATCATTTATAATAAATATTGTTCATATGAACACCACTTTAAGTTATGTTATGCACAGCTATTTTACATTATTTCTGAATGTAATAATAAAATGTGACATACCAATGCAAATACTGTGGGTTTTTTGTTGTGTTTTTAAATATAATACATTATATAATGTGTGTGTCTTATCCTGTGAAGTACAGCCTTGGTGATCACACCTTTTGTTCCATTTAGAAAAAAAAAAAAAAAAATCTTAAAAACCCCAAACTTTTGGATGCTAGTGCATTTTGTTTTTTATATAGGTTTTTTTTTCATCTCTTATATTATATTATAAATTACCATACACAATACAATATACTCAATCTGCATCAAGCGTTGGCTATTCCAAATGAACGCATTTTGTCAAGTTAAGTACATTTCTACATGTACCCCCTGCTCAGTGTGTAGGAAGCATTGCACAATACGTAGAAATCGAAACGCATCTTATAATAATTCACACAAAAAGCTGATAGTGAATACATGGTTTGGCTCTCTGGGGATGAGTAATATCTTGTCCTTATGCTGACTGGCAAAATGCTGCAGTGTAGTTCGCACAAGCTGCCAACCGTAGACAGTCCACACAACAAAACTTGTGAAACTAAATGTTTAATTGATCGGAAATGTGGCCTGTCTGTTAGCCGAGGCTGTGAGGCCACTGGGAAACCAGTGCCACAACACATCCAATGAGACGTGAGAAAAAGAGGGGTCAGATATTGTACAAATGCCCAACAATGCTTTTATCACCAGGTCACCGGTCCGCATTTTCTGTTCTGGCAACACATCAAAAGATGTGCTTTCTAAGATAATTCAGTCAACCTGTTGACCCTGTTCCTCTCTGGTGTGCTGCCAGCATCATTTGAATTATTCTTGTTCTCTGTTGATTTGGGTTTTTTTTTTTTTTTTTCCATCAAACCAGTCTCTAAAAAAAAAATAGCTCATCTATTAATGATTATGGTTATTACCCAAAATAAGTAGATGGGATTTTTAGAATTGCACCATTTATACAGCGTAGTATTAGCCATTCAATCTAGTCTCCCTCAGGGTAAAAACTGGATCTGTCAATTCTGAGAGACTGCTGGCTGTTCCCATTACACTAGAAAAAAAAAAAAAAAAAATGATAGCCAATCCCAAACTCCATTTCACGCCAAGGTGGTCTCAACACAGAGAGCTTAGTTGAAATGGCTTCAACAACCTTCATTGTCAATGCTGAAAGATGTCTGTCTGTCCAGTGGGTTCATGGGGCCATTTGTAGCAGAAGCTCTTAAGCAGATCATAATCGCAAATCGAACCATATCAAAGGCATGGAGGAAGTCAGCTGTGTGATCACATGACACTTACTGCTGAGAATGAGTAGACCAAGCAGGGGTGAGCACTAACCCACTTCAAGCTCTCAGACCCGCACATGCCTTTCCCTTAATCTAGATGACAATCCAGAGTAAACTAACTAAAATCAAATGTTTTAAATGCCAATGATTCTATTTAATGGTTTAAATGGAAACATTGTCAACATAATGTCCAGTATGAAAAACGGATATTTATTTTGAGATATGCTAAAGATTACATTTAAAAAACATATTGAAAACATTTACCGAAATTCACAATTTTACTGTTATGCATTTAATGTAGGCTATATAATGGATACAGGCGAACGCTAAAGAACACATCTCTATCTGATTAATCTATTGTGGTTTATTGTTTTATTCTACAGCTGGTGTCTTGACTATTTTCCTTACTCAGCTCTTCTTTTTACAGAGGTCTCATGGCTCTTTCCCCTCTCCTTCACCTCAGTCATCTCATGCTGGGTCTGCGCTTTGTCTGACAAGACTGGCAGGACGGCCCTTTTCTCCGGCTGCATCAGCAGACATGTCAGTCACAATGTCTATGGAAATGTGTTTTGCTCTTTATTTCTCCTTCTTGCTTCTGAGAGAGGAAGGATGCACATTCGCCCTGAATACCGTCCTGTCTTGGTTCATCTGAAAATGAGGGTCAGCGTGCAAACTGTCAGTGAGAGTGTGATGGGGTGTGAGAGAAGTTAACAACCTTGCACATCACTCAGGTTTCTGTTGTTCAAGCAAACATGAGCAGAATACCGTGTTATGGTTCCCACCGTCAGACTGACCTGCCTGACAGAAAACTAACATGGCAGCACTATGCTGAGCGGAAGGGAAAGACAGCCTGAAAGGTGTTTTTTATAGAAGCAGAGGCACAACAGAAACTAACGTACACAGTTGATGCAACTCAAGGAAAACCAGTAGCAACCCCTATAGTTAAATATTAGCCTATGCAAATTTACATACTTTTTTTCCCTTGTAACTGCCACTTCTGCAACTTTTACAACGTGAACAGCTGCCACAACACTGTATTAAATGGATAGTTCAGCCAAAAATTAAAAGCTCATAGTCATGTTTTTCCAAACCCTGTTATTCATTAAAATCCTATGAGTAAATAGTAAAGTTCTATTCAATGAATCATACTTTGGACATTTTCAAAGAATCACTCAGTTCACAAAATTATGAAAATAAATTGGACGAATCAAACTATTCTGTTTCTGAGTTGACTCACTGAATCAAATGATCCGGTCGTGGTTTAACAACTTACCAGAAGAGAAGATTTTCAATAAATAGTTTCAGTCTGTCAGATTTGGAATAGAGTGCATGAGTCGTGGAGCACCTTATATATTCATTTATTTAAGCTTGAACGCTTCAGTTCCCATTGCACAGAAAGGAGTGACCAGCACAGTCTTCAGAAAATCTAAATTTTTCATTCCACAAAAGAAAGCAAGTCATACAGGTTTGAAACAACATAAGGGTGAGTAAATGATGATAGAGTATTCATTGTTGTGTGAACTACCACTTTAAAGCATCATACATCAGTACTGTTTATAAGGAAGGGGTGCAGCTGATTTTAAACATTCAGAGCAGGTGTTTGAGGTGTCCACAATCTCTTTTTCCTCTTCATTTTCTGGATAAATCTGCTTGCCTCTGGCTCTGGATTACAATAGACGTTGTTTGCTCCAAACATTTCATAATGCCTGACTTCCTCTGCCACACACACACAAATCTATTGGTATACAATACATCCATATTTGACATGCCGCAGGAAAGAGTTGAGGCCCAGGCACATGTGAGCACAACACGCTTTTATTCATGCGATACATGCAGATCATATAAAGTTCTTATATAGCTATACCACAGTAGATATAGTTCCATGGCTAACGGCATGTTATTTGTGATGAGTGACAAAATAAGCGAAAATACAGGGCAGAGATGTGTACAAACAAACACCCCCGGACATTCTGTTTTGGTAATGTCTATTTTTGGATAATACAATGGATTTAATACTTTATATTTGAGCTACTTCTTGTCATTTAATAATTCCCTTTTACATGGCTTTGGAATGACATGAGGTTGAGTAAATGTCAGAATTTTCACTTTGGAGTGAAAAATCCTTTAACAACTTTTAAAACTAGCTATTGACGGTTTGCTATTACGCAAATTCTGAAATTTGCCAGAAAGTTGCCAGACATCTCGAAAGCAAAACAATTAAATCTTATGCAAGAATGTACGCACACATATATGCAAATTTGTGCTCTACACAACGATTCCTGTGTAGAGCACCTGATGAATGCACAACCTGCCCTCAGGCCTCTCAACTCTGTCATTTCTTTCTCTCAAACATCTGACGCACCATATAATAATGCTGTCTGTGGAGGGGCAGGAGGACCAAGCCATGTTTCAGCCTTCACAGTCCAATGAGTCATGTAGAAGGCAAATGAAGAAGATGGTTCCGACATCAATACACGGCACCCGGGAGAGCGAAGTCTGCTGAACCGCTGATCAATACCGGTGATAACATAAACCTTTGGCTCTGAAATCCCATCTCGATCGCCAAAGCTCGCTCCCAATCAAGGGAGGCAGGCATCTATTTGTGCAAACATCCTATGCTGCCAATCCCAATGAACACGAGAAGTCATCTGAAGTGCTGCCTAAAGCCAGCGTGCCAGATCAACACTAACTTTAGTGAATTAAGAGCAGTGCTGAAAGTTTACTTTCTAATGCTACAAAGAATGAGGTAACACTTTACAATAAGGTTTCATTAGTTAAAACTAGTTAACATGAACTAATAATGAACAGCACTTCTACAGCATTTATTAATCTTTGCTCATGTTAATTTTAACATTTATGAATGCATTATTAAAATCAAAAGTTGTATTTGTTAACATTAGTTAATGCACTAACTAACGTTAACAAAGATTAACAAATACAGAAACAAATGTATTGCTAATTGTTAGCGGTGTAACGGTACACGTATTCGTACCGAACCGTTTCGGTACAGGGCTTCCGGTACAGTGCACGTGTGTACCGAACGGTACGAATGCAATCTTTAACAGTAAACAGTAGGCTTGTTTTACGCGTGGAACATACTTCAACCCGAGTTCCCACACAAACATATTAAGTATTCTGTCCATTTTATCACAAATTCAAACGATAAATGCCATTTTGATGGTCTTTAATGTGACGTGACAGATCACTGTATAGGTGCGCCAGTTCAAGGAACACTCCACTTTTTGGGAAAATAGGCTCATTTTCCAACTCCCCTAGAGTTAAACAGTTGAGTTTTACTGTTTTCAAATCCATTCAGCCAATCTCCGGATCTGGCGGTAGAACTTTTAGCATAGCTTAGCATAGATCATTGAATCTGATTAGACCGTTGGCATCTCGCTCAAAAATGACCAGACTTTTGATACTTTTCCCATTTAAAACTTGACTCTTCTGTAGTTACATCGTGTACTAAGACCGACGGAAAATGAAAAGTTGCGATTTTCTAGACTGATATGGCTAGGAACTATACTCTCATTCCTGCGTAATAATCAAGGAACTTTGCTGAGGTACCATGGGTGCAGCAGGCGCAATGATATTACACAGCGCCTGAAAATAGGCTAACTTCCGTCAACATAACCAACGTGACAGCCTGCTTGCACAGGGAGCGTGCTGGGGACTATTTTCAGGTGCTGCGTAATATCATTGCGCCTGCTGCACCCATGGTACGGCAGCAAAGTTCCTTCATCTGCAGAATCAGATCAACGCCTACTTCATCATCGCATCTTTGGCCCCGCCCACTGGCGCGTTAGTGAGATGAGATGTTTTTTTGGGTTTACTGTTTACAATATCATTTTGTTGTTGTTTATACTTCCGTATTAATGTTCTGACTTGAATGCATGACATCATAATAACAAATGCACTACGTCAAGATACAAATTTACCAGACGCACCTAAATGCAGCATCTGTCCTGATGAGAAAACAGCTAAGAATCGCATACTTACCTGCCAATCAACCACTGATACAAAGGATTTCAACTTTTTCTCGTTATTTTGAACTGAAGAAATAGTCACCTGCTCCGAGACGTGACGGCGGCATCCAATTCGTGAACAAGCTGGTTCTTTTCAGTTAACCTGTTAAATAGATTCGCAACTCACACTGAATGATTCGTTTGTGAATTAGACAGATCCGATTGCATCTGTTCTCCGGTAAACAACTTACTGATTCAACTGATCTGGTCAGTTCTTCAGTTAACAATTTACTGAATTCACAAGTCTGACTCAAAATGAGCCAAGAACGGGAGATCCTCGGAGCTTGAGTGCGTGTGTGACAGTTGATGGCACAAAAAGTTACTAATGGTGAATTTAGGATTTATTATTGTAATTGAAGATCATATTTAGGTCGACTATCAGTTGTTTGTGAAACAAAAGCTGTTTAAGCATTAAATGCTTGAATGTAACATCCATATTTGTGTATTACCGTCTGAACGGGATGCGTTTAGTTTTTTTTTTACCTAAAACCTAAAGGTAAAATAACGCAAATTAATTCCTATGCATCTTCCCTGCTACCTCAGCGGTTTTAGTGTATGACAAGTTTTGGTAATAAAATAAAATGTGTCTGAATAATCTTCCTTATTGAATAGTGCTGGCTACTTGAAAATTCATAATGATGTCAGACTGAGCTGTAACTTATTTAAGCTCTATATCTGCGTGTCTAGTACATTGTACCCCGCTCCTCACTTCAATAAATAAATTAATAAAATCAGTACTTTTAAGTACATAAAAAAAAAAAACTTTTGTACTTTTATAGTTATATATTTTATTTAGTACCTTTGTACTTTTATTCAAGTAAAATTAAAAAGGACTAGATAGTACTTTTACTGGAGTAATAATTTATTAGGGTATCTGTACTTTTACTCAAGTACTTGATTTGTGTACTTCGTCCACCACTGCTTTTTACGTGCCTTTAAAAATGTAAAAATCTGATTGAAAATTTAAGAGAAACTCCCTAATAAACCCCATGTTACTTATCTACAAACATTTGCTAATGACATCACATTAATACACTCAAGAGACAGTCACGCTTACTTTCAAAATTGACTCATACAGTCTCAGTTAGCATTTACGTTAAACCTTAAACCATGTAAGGAAAAGTATGAGAGAACATGACCACTTACCAGTCAACAAGTGATGTGTACTTCTTCAATATGTCTGATATCAACATGCAGTAGCATGTATCTTGAGAAGCATATCCAATTCAGTAAATAGGCGCTAGACTAAAACGAGATAAATGAGTATTCTGACTGAAACAGCACATTTGCACTTAAATCAAAATACAACAGCATGATGCAGTAAGTGACATGCACTGAACACAATCGGTCACAGTAGACTATTGAGACTCATGTGACAACCAGATGTAAACAAAGAGTCTCTTGCGATCATCTGAGATTAACCTTAATTCCAAGCGTTAACAGGCCAGATGTGCCAGTCTATTAAATATACCCTAAAAAGGTTATATATCTAGCTAATTTAAACTAAATTAAAGTCTACATTTGCTCTTCTGTGTACAGACAGGAAATGGGTCAGTGGACGTCTGCTGGAGGGCAGAGTAGAGGAGAGATTGAGGATGGGAGGGGAGATTCAGAACAGCTAACGCTGCAGGGCACAGGCTAACTGCAGACACAAAACCCAAAAACCCACAAGCAAGGGGTGAGATGGCTCTCCGCACCCCTCAGTTTAAGTGTCTCGATGTGGCTTTGCAAGAACTGGCAGTTCAGCCCATCATCAGCAACTACAGATTTTCTTTTCTTGGTGCGCCACATATATAAAAATAATGTTATACAAGACATCCTCGGGCTGAATGACATACAATGGAATGCAGCTGGAGTGCCAGGGTGTGACAGCAAGTGACTAACACAGGCGCTCAAAACAACACACCCAGGGTGGACACCAGACCCCACGCTGTCAACCGCAGAGTCTTCGGTCACTGCTGCTCTTTGAGGAGCGCAGGTATGATCTCAACATCTCTTCTACACTATTACACATGGAGAGCACAGTGTACGGAAGTCAGTTGAGGGGGAAGCAGACGGTGCACCACCTGGCCCTCACAGTTCTGGGCCGAGCACTATTCTTTCAACCCACCGAGCTGCTGAATGAAAGCACATAGACACTCAAACTGAGAGGATGTGTGAATGAAAGCAGGATCTTAAGGCCTAACTCCAAGCCAAAAAAAATCCCAGCAAGTGTCGCAGCTCCATTCAAGCGGTTTCATCATAAATGGGTCTGTGACATTTAAGAGTGTCCACTATTAAAGAAAAGGAAAGATATTTATATAGGTTATATTTAAAAAAAAAAAAAAAAAAAAAAAAATTTAGTTTAACATACAAGTTCTCTAAAATGTACTTTGTGTTACGTTGGTTTAATATGATTTTGAATTGCAAATGAACACCTGTGAGTGTACACATCTTTATCATCATTTTTATTTTTAAACACACTACCCTTCAAAAATTTGGGGTTGGTATGATTTTTAAACAATAATTCAATCAATAATACAGTAAAAACAGTAATAGTCATATACTATTAAAATTTATAATAACTTTATTTGAATATATTTTAAAATGTAATTTATTCCTGTTATGGCAAAGCTGAATTTTCAGCATCATTACTCCAGTCTTCAGTGCCGCATGATCCTTCAGAAATCATTATGAAATGCTCAAGAAACATTTATGATTATTAACAATGTTAAAAAAAAACAGTTGTGCTGCTTAATATTTGTGGATTTTTTTTTTCCAGGATTCTTTGATGAATAGAAAGTTCAAAAGAACAGCATTTATTTGAAATAGAAATCTTTTGTAACAAAATGTAAACGTTTTTACAGTCACTTTCAATTTAAACACATTCTTGCTGTATAAAAGTATTAATTTTATCATCAACAAAAAACAAAAACCTCTTACTGACCCCAAACTTTGAAACAGTGGTGAATCTCAAGGTAAAACTATTTTTAGTTATCAATTGAGTTATCAATTCATAAATATAACAATATAATTAATTTGAGGATTTGCACCAAATTACATTTTACAACCTAAACAAACCTTGCCAAAAAGATCAAATTATCTGATGTTGTAACAGTTATTGACCTTGACAGTCATACCTTGACACATAAGGGTCTGCAGTTGTCCTCTCATTTCCGTTTTGTTTTCTGCATGTTGGTCACACCACATGACTTATTAATATATTTTTTTAAATCAAATATTTAAAGCAAGTTACAAAAAAAGAAAGAAATGAAAATCTACCAAACTTTTCTTCATTATGATATCACATTTTTTACACTTTATCCCCCCCCCCCTCACAAAAAAAAAAAAATACCGTGTATGAATTGAATGGCAAATGTATTTTTGAATAAAATAATAGCAGATTAGCATCACGTCAATTACCCATATCCTATTTAAAAGAACATAACCTTGAGTCTTGATACGCCTGACTGAACAGAACCTCTTTCTAAACCTGCAGGCCCATCAAACCCATGACAAAATAAACCTCGTCTACATCGAGAAAAACACTGCCTCATTAATTTGGGTGAACGAAGGTTATTCTGATGACCAGCAAAAAACCAAGCCTAATAACACAGGCGCCATGCAGTACACAACCCCTTCGACAAACCAAAGTCCTCACTACTTGTGTTTGGAGCTAAAAATGGCCAGACAACAAACAGAAAGGGCATGGATCTCATTTCAAGGTTTGTGGTCAGAGCACAGAAGCTCATTTTAAGATGTCGTCCCTCAGGACTAGGTGAGGCTGACCAGGTGATGCCAAACATCGCTTCCATGTATGTGGGACACAGACCTCCGCTTCTGTGCCAGAGAGAGAGTTTATGAATGGCCCATCTGAGCATGTGCTGCACTGAAATGTTTCACCACTACTGCATGTCAGCGCTCTGCTTCTGGGTGACCTATTTCCCTTCTCGCTCAAACACAACATGCGAAAGCACACTCAACGACATGAGAAAAACACTCAACTGACTGCATTTAAATGAACGGGAAGATAAAAGCTTGAAAAGATTGATTTCCAGGTGCAAGTCTGACATTTTATAAACAAACATCTAGTGAGGGTTCTGGACAGACAGCAAAAATAAGGTTGCATCAGCAACTGAATGTCTGTTTCGTCTAAAGTACAAACCAAGACAAAGCATCAGGCGTGTTTTTAAAAACAATCTGTATTTGCTCCGCCGATGGAAAGTGACAGTCAGGAAGTGACGCAAGCGGACTTTAAAACTCAATTCTTCCATAGGATGGTGTGAAAAGCGAGGAGCTACATATCACCTTGTCTCAGTGAAGGGCAGAGTGCAGGGCTAGTATAAAACAGAGATTAACAAAGAAATCCCATTCAAAATGTGAGCGAGATCTGGGGCGCCATGTGATTTGTAGTGTCAAAGCATGTACGTGCAAACAGATCCGTGTGTGAGAAGCCAGTGAAGGTGAAGCTAATGCACCAGACACAATGGATGGCCAAATCAAAAGCACTCAAAGGGCTATCTGCAGTAATCTTTCCATCCCACGCGCTACTTAGCCTCACGAGCGGAGAAAGGAGAGCACTTCACGGGCATCCCTTTAGCCCATTAGATCCTACAGCACACAGGGTAATTGGTTTATGACTGCTGTGAAACTGTGCCTCGCCATATGGGCATCCTTAAACTGCCCATCCACTTATATCTTGCCCAATTTACTCAGACACATTCATCATGAAACGTACATTTTTTTCACACTTACAGGTCGTTTACACGACACCGTTTTCAACCAAAAGCGTAAAACGTAAGCGTTTTGGCCGTTCATTTACACGATAATGACGTTTTGGGGGCCTAAAAAACACATACTTGAAAACGGGTTTCAAAGAGCAAGTTTTTGAAAATGGTAGCGTTATCGTCCCTGTGTAAACTACAAAAATGAAAATTTGTGAAAACGGTGACGTCATGCGCATACATATTGTGTTCAGTCTATAGAGGGTTTGCACGTGACATCACCGTTGTCAGTAGTGACTGCGGTTACGCCAACCGAGTGGCAAAAAGCCTGAACGGCAGCATTGGTTTTCAGTGTGAATGCAGCGAAAAACACACAAAACATCTAAAACAGGAAAGAGCTTTGAGACTGACTGTGCAAATATATTTGACAAGAACTCTGAGGTATATTTTTACAGACAGCCGAAAGCTACAGAAAAGAGAAGCAAATGGATCGCTGCAATTCACAGAAACTGGACTCGGCAGCAAAGCGTGGATTTTTCAGTTATCATTTTGTCAATATGTTGAATTTTGGGGTAAAATCATACCCTATATATTGTATTGTTATATATTGTATTGACAACTCATCAGATCAATATTTACCATCTTATATTCTGCATGATTGGATTTTTTTTTTAAATAAGCACTGACAAAAACTATACAAGTTTCATGGCTGGACAAGATGAATATAACATTGATACAAGTGATCACCCAGATTTAGACCTACCTATACTGTATTTATATAAAGCATTCAGAGGCAAATTTGCTTTGTATTTCCCCGGCGTTGAAATCAGGCTCATATAAATATCAGGAAACACACGATTCCTGGCTGCATGTCAATATCCATTGATCACTGGATGTTGGGTAAGTTGTAAGGAACACTATATGGAGTCCAAACTTTAGTTTAAACCAAGCGGCAACCTCCCCCAGTTTCTCTTGCAGCCAATACGAAGTGACAAACTGCAATTCATCGACTGGCCGCTAGGGACATGCTCCAAAAGGGAGCAGAAACTCATTGAACCCCATGTTAAAATGCCCAACTTTACAGCAGAAAAATACATGTTTACAGCCTGGTACAAATTGTGGTTTTGGTCTATACGGCTAATTTTGCCCTTCATGACAACTGTGAGGGGGGTGAACTCATTCGTTTACATTATATAAAGCCTTAAAGTTCTGCATAATTAAGGGCGTGGCCACTTTGAGTGACAGACAGGTGGACTACTGTTTGTCTGCTGTCTGTTAGCCATCACATCACCTCAGCTCCAGCCACGTCCCGCCTCTTTGCCCGTTTTCTGTTATCCGGGAGTGACGCGCTGCCAAGATGGCAACAGCCGACTCCGAGGCTTCAAAAACTCTTCAGAAACCTACGGGAGACGTCACGGACACTACGTCCATATTTTTTTACAGTCTATGGTTTAAACTGATACTTGTTTGTTTTACTCGTGTTTTCGAAGTTTCCCCAATAAATCCATTCATGCAGCAGCTCTTCTGCCACTCAGTCAGGCTGAGGGGGCGTGTTCTGGTGTGAAAGTGACATCAACGCATACCCTCTATGAGCATGTAGTGTTTCTTTACAAAGTGACATCGCCAACTACTGGCCTGGCATGCATAATACAGCATTTTTAGTCGTTTTCGTGGATCCGTGTGAATGGGGATCATTTTGACAATGGCTGTATGCGAAAAATGCAAAGGAAGAACTTTTTAGGACATTGTTGTCGTGTAAATGTCTCCTTTATTGTATACATTTAGCAGATGTTTATATCCAATAAGAATGACAGTGCATTTATCTCTGTGTCCCCAGGGAACCAAACCCATGAACTAGGTTGTGCTGGTGGCATGTTTTACCAGTTGAGCTACAGCACAACGCACATACACACACTAATTAGACAGACTGACACAGTTTTTCATAATCCGAGGAGCGACGCATAAAACGGAGCCTCATTAGGAAGTAACTCAGTTTATCCACTCAGAAGTTGCAGGAAAACATGCTGTGAGTAATTTGGTGGCATTAGAAGGATTTGAGCATTTATAAAGCCATGCATATGGCACACAGTTTCCCAGCTGGACACAGATAGATCCTGCAACAGCACACAGCAAGTTCAATTTTGTTTCCATTGAACGAACAGTGGAATAAAACAACAGATATGGGTAAATTACGTACTGCTTTTTCTTTTCTTTTCTTGGTCGATATCTATTACTAAATTGTACTATTATTAAATATAATTAAAATGCAATTCAAACATGCAATTGCTCTGATGTGATGAATGCGTTTTCAATTTCTGAACCAGAATTAAATCACTTGTCCACAAAAAAAAATGAAGCATTAAATCAATTATGTTTAAAAATATTATTCATATATGAAAATACTTCAAAAGGCATTGTGCCATATAACCAACATGCAGGAAGCCATTTTGTTGTCATGTGACAGGAATGTGTTGACCTTTTTATGAGAAGGCATGTTTTATTCAGGTCAAATGGTTTATTTTAAAATAAATCTACAAAATCTCCCCAAAAAAACTTGACGTTCATGACTCAATTTATGATGCGTTTAAAAAAAACAAAATTAAAAACTTTTTGGAAAATGATGACTAAGCTTTACTCATTGTACTGTATGCATTCAAGGTGCAGAGAAAATATTCTAGTACTGATGATTGCAATACATTTCCGCTTCAAAAATGTAATAAATCAAAGCCACAAGCACTGCATTTTGAAGAACTTGGCGTTTTGGACTAGACTTCTAGTTTCCCTTTTCCTTATTCTTATTTTTCATTGATTCATAAAAGTCCTGATAAAACAAATCGGAGAACCAGGCATGCGTGTAGAGCTACTTTAGTAGGACAGACTAGTTCAACATGTACAATACACACACAAAGCCAAAGAAATGCCTGCATACAGGCTTCATTAGACTGCGATATCATGATCATGTGGAATGACATTTTCTGCAATAATCTGTAATAAGTTTCACAAAACAGTTATTTGATCTGATAAATGCAGCCGTCGATCACAGCTCCTTACCGACTGAACAAGAAAGGAAAACGCTTTTGATCTGAATTAAAACGCCCTGTTGCTGTTCGTCAAGCCGTTAATTTCATTTCATTCCATTTCTACTATTGTAGTGATTGTTGCACCTGCCATTACGGCGCAACTGCAACACCAAAACACATCAATGAGCATCTTCAATAAAGGACACATAACTTACCCTTAACGCGGAGAGGTCTATTTCATCCAGACTCCGAGCCGGAGAATCGCTCGCCATATTAAAGACGAAAGAAAACCGGAATTACACGGAGAAACAAAGAAATGTTGTTGAATAGATCTCAGACAGCCGTCCGCTGATCTCCTACGGCAGCGCGTGCAAATCTAGTCTCGCTGTTCGCTCGTGCTTTTGTACAATCCGTCTTTTAACTGTGGATTCCACCGATGCTTTCGCTAGACTTCAGTTAGATTTTACCCCAGCAAGCAGAAACATCGTGTGCTCTGAGGACAGCATCTTTTTTTCAGGAGCTACACATCTTTCAGTCTCTAACACTGTCGCCGAAATCTCAATGCCGCTCGTCTTGAGAGTAGCATCAATCAGATATGTGGGAGTGGTTAAGAGAAGGGGCGGGATTAGCGTCACTAGTACCGCCCATTTATTGGTGCCACTGTAAAGTTCATGCAAGAGTATGCTGCTGGGAACCTTCTATCTTCACTTCTATGGAGCCCAGTCCTTTTCTCATAATTAACTTTTTGTGCCCGTTATTCTTATTTATATTCTTTAAAACTAGAATATTCACATTGAAGCCCACTATAAATGATTTTAAATATTAAAATCAGTGAATGCTTCTGTTATCTTGAGCTTGCGAGCTTTTAACGTGACTGAAAGACAATGATCATGTTCTATATGCTTTAAAGGTGACTTTTTGGCAACAATGTATTGGCTTGCAGCATTAAAGCACCTTTAAAAAGAATAAACCAGATTATATAATACATGGTGTAGGCCTATACAAGTGAATCAAATTGAATACATTCTCAGGAATACACTATTGTCCTAGCCCTAGCTGCTCTTAGGCAGTTAATAGTAACTACCTTATGTGGTTCTTCTTTGGAACTCTGAAAAGAATTTAAAAACATGGTTATCTGACAGATGTACTTGGCTGAGCACCAAATCTAACTGACATTGCTTCAAGGCACATTCTGTTTGCCCCAACGACAGTTTCCAAGCCGTGTAAGTAATGAATGAGATATAACCAACAGTCTTAACGATGATAACATCCAAAAATAAGTCACACCTCTGCATTTGATTTATAGCTGTGGTGTTATACAACTCTTTGTTTTCCAGCATAAACATGTAAAAAAAAGATTTCATTATCTTTTGAAGAAGTGTAACGTTAAACCAATTCCATTAAATGCTAAATGAAAACCTTCCCATATATGTGTCTGATCTTAAGTTTTATATCAATTATACATCAAATATTTCACTAAATAAAAATACAAAACTTGGGTCTGCAAGTAATAGTAAAGCATTACACTTCTAATAATACAGGTCGATTTCTCTCATTTTAATCTATTGTTGTTTCTATTCAAAGGAACACTCATCCCATTACCCTCATTTTCATCTGAAATACTGCAGTCTGCCACAACCACCCTGCAATTCAGCCGAACGTTTGTGTTTCCTTGGAAACTTGACCTAGCCCATAATTGTTTAATCCACTTCTTAGGAACTCAAATCCCTTTTCATATTCTTCCTCCCTCAACAGTGCTAAGACATGATTTCTTTCCTGTATTGCTTTCCTCTTACATTGCAGTAGAGCATGCCTATCAAGAGACAAATCACATTCATTCTTGGCTGAAATTAGAGGACAGGGTCTGTCATTCAGATAAATCATCTGTAAAACTGTTTCACTGATGCTGAAGAAGTGTTTTTAGACTTGTTGCTACAGTATGACTGGCTTTAAGAGATGTTGCTAAACACCATGAAAATGATTAATATATCTTGTATTACTTGAGAAGATCACATAAATAGAGCACTCAGCTCTGACGCTAGTGTTTGAAGATGCAGATCCTGAATTCAGCTCCTCTGGAGTTTCTCTAATAAGTCTGTATTACAATTCCATGGATTCCTTTTATTATTGCCTATTCGAAACAGCTGCTCTGCAACTACTGGACACAAGTGTAACAACGTTACTTTGCATGCAAGGCTCTTCAAGTGGGTGTTTCAAGGTTAAAGGTCACAGTTTGCTTTAAATGTCAGTAAAGTGCTAGCCAGATGAGAGTCCCTCGCTGTGTTTTGATGCAAGTAGATCATTTTCAACTCTTCAAATCATTTATATATTTGAGTCTCCCTTTTTGTATTTATCTCTTTTTAATGCCTTCAGTTTAGAGTTAAACAGGCTTGATTCAGTGCACCAGGGGGACATTTTACATTTAGCCATTTGTAGATGCTTTAATCCAAACTGACTCACAAAGAGGAATACTACAACAAAAGCAGTTCATTTATTTGCAAGTCCACCAGCTTGTGCCAAATAGCCATGAAAGCAACTACCCGGGCCGTTGCCCCCTAGTGGCTGCATGCTGCAAGGTGACATACAAGGGCAGATTCTCTTTGCTGTTAACCCTAATGAGTCATGGAAAGTGCATTCCTGTGCAATGTGTTTTGTCTAAAAACTTTTATCTGAATTTGCATCAATATTTGCTAGAATATTCCAGGAGGTTACATACTGTGTGAAATCTGTGCAGGAAGTGTGTTTTTAACATGACATAACATTTTAACAATAATTTGTTGCGCAATTGGTGACCCAGGGGTGCTTCTTCAGTAGAAATTCACTTTCCATTTATACCCGAATCAGCAGACCAGTTTGTCTTTTGCTATTTTGCTATAACGTCAGGCTGTTACAGAGTAAAAAGAAATCAGGAGTCTGCTAAATAGGAATCGAGTGTGCATAGAAAGAGCATTTGGTCTGTCCGCGAACAACAAGGAAGCCTTTCAGCTCCACGTGATGGAGTGAAAGAGCTTTATATGGCCAAATGTGCATAATCCTTTAGCCAGCAATACATACAACGTGTGCACTGACGACACAGAAGAGTGATTTGTGCTGGTCTGAGAAGAAAGAGATTCCATATAACATAGAGTCTGAAGAATCCTAGTCAATGGGGCATGAGATATTCGCATGTCTCTTCAACACATCAGCTCAACTCAAAGCCTGATTCAGTGCAGTGTTTCCATGTCCACTTACTATACAACAAGTGACTTTGGCCTTATTTTAAGTCTGCAACTTTTTGGGCTCATTTCAATTGTACAGTCATGCATTCGTGGACAGCAAAGTATGACTAACTACTAACAGCAGTTGTCAAATATGCCTAAATGTTTAAGCAAACTCTACATGTCATAATATAATTATACATATACAGTATATACACAAACCCGATTCCAAAAAAGTTGGGACACTGCACAAATTGTGAATAAAAACAGAATGCAATGATGTGGAAGTTTCAAATTTCAATATTTTATTCAGAATACAACATAGATGACATATCAAATGTTTAAAAATGTATCATTTTAAAGGAAAAATAAGTTGATTTTAAATTTCATGGCATCAACACATCTCAAAAAAGTTGGGACAAGGCCATGTTTACCACTGTGTGGCATCCCCTCTTCTTTTTATAACAGTCTGCAAACGTCTGGGGACTGAGGAGACAAGTTGCTCAAGTTTAGGAATAGGAATGTTGTCCCATTCTTGTCTAATACAGGCTTCTAGTTGTTCAACTGTCTTAGGTCTTCTTTGTCACATCTTCCTCTTTATGATGCGCCAAATGTTTTCTATGGGTGAAAGATCTGGACTGCAGGCTGGCCATTTCAGTACCCAGATCCTCCTTCTATGCAGCCATGATGTTGTAATTGATGCAGTATGTGGTCTGGCACTGTCATGTTGGAAAATGCAAGGTCTTCCCTGAAAGAGACGTCTGGATGGGAGCATATGTTGTTCTAGAACTTGGATATACCTTTCAGCATTGATGGTGTCTTTCCAGATGTGTAAGCTGCCCATGCCACACGCACTCATGCAACCCCATACCATCAGAGATGCAGGCTTCTGAACTGAGCGCTGATAACAACTTGGGTTGTCCTTGTCCTCTTTAGTCCGGATGACATGGCGTCCCAGTTTTCCAAAAACAACTTGAAATTTTGATTCGTCTGACCACAGAACAGTTTTCCACTTTGCCACAGTCCATTTTAAATGAGCCTTGGCCCAGAGAAAACGCCTGCGCTTCTGGATCATGTTTAGATATGGATTCTTTTTTGACCTATAGAGTTTTAGCCAGCAACGGCGAATGGCACGGTGGATTGTGTTCACCGACAATGTTTTCTGGAAGTATTCCTGAGCCCATGTTGTGATTTCCATTACAGTAGCATTCCTGTATGTGATGCAGTGCCGTCTAAGGGCCCGAAGATCACGGGCATCCAGTATGGTTTTCCGGCCTTGACCCTTACACACAGTGATTGTTCCAGATTCTCTGAATCTTTGGATGATATTATGCACTGTAGATGATGATAACTTCAAACTCTTTGCAATTTTTCTCTGAGAAACTGCTTTCTGATATTGCTCCACTATTTTTCGCCGCAGCATTGGGGGAATTGGTGATCCTCTGCCCATCTTGACTTCTGAGAGACACTGCCACTCTGAGAGGCTCTTTTTATACCCAATCATGTTGCCAATTGACCTAATAAGTTGCAAATTGGTCCTCCAGCTGTTCCTTATATGTACATTTAACTTTTCCGGCCTCTTATTGCTACCTGTCCCAACTTTTTTGGAATGTGTAGCTCTCATGAAATCCAAAATGAGCCAATATTTGGGATGACATTTCAAAATGTCTCACTTTCAACATTTGATATGTTATCTATATTCTATTGTGAATAAAATATAAGTTTATGAGATTTGTAAATTATTGCATTCCTTTTTTATTCACAATTTGTACAGTGTCCCAACTTTTTTGGAATCGGGTTTGTATATATATATATATATATAACAGGACAGTAACCAAAAAATAAACATCAAAATCAAAACAAAAATGGGTCACTGAGCACAAAACCAAGCATCTGCAATGGCCATCCCAGTCCCTGGCCTGAACCCTATAGAAAATGAGTGGGCTGAACTGAAGAGAAGAAGCGCCAACACGGAGCTGGGAATCTGAAGGATCTGGAGAGATTCTGTATGGAGGAATGGTCTCTGATTTTTTGTCAGGTGTTCTCCAAACTCATCAGGCATTATAGGAGAAGACTTAGAGCTGTTATCTTGGAAAAAGGAGGTTGCAAAAAGTATTTAATAAAAGGGGGCAAATAATTGTTCCCAACGTGTTTTGCAGAAAAACATTTATTTCATAATGTGATCTCCCCCCACTTTCAATTCTTTTACTTCAATGAAAGGTTAGATTTTTGCTATTTTTTTAAATAAAATATCAAAAGGATTAACAATGCAGATTTATTTTTTACAGCCATCTTTGATCATATTTAACAAGGGGGCAAACACTTTTTCACACCACTGTATATACACACACACACACACAGTATATACAGTGCATCCGGAAAGTATTCACAGTGCTTCACTTTTTCCACATTTTGTTATGTTACAGCATGAAACTTTTTTGTTTGAAATCTTTGCAAATTTATTAAAAATAAAAACAAAAAAAAATCACATGTACATAAGTATTCACAGCCTTTGCTCAATACTTTGTTGAAGCACCTTTGGCACCAATTACAGCCTCAAGTCTTTTTGAGTATGATGCTACAAACTTGGCACACCTATTTTTTGGCAGTTTCTCCCATTCTTCTTTCCAGGACCTCTCAAGCTCCATCAGGTCGGATGGGGAGCATCGGTGCACAGCCATTTTCAGATCTCTAAAGAGATGTTCAATCGGGTTCAAGTCTGGGCTCTAGCTGGGCCACTCAAGGACATTCACAGAGCTGTCCCGTAGCCACTCCTTTGTTATCTTGGCTGTGTGCTTAGGGTCGTTGTCCTGTTGGAAGATGAACCTTCGCCTCAGTCTGAGGTCCAGAGCGCTCTGGAGCAGGTTTTCATCAAGGATGTCTCTGTACATTGCTGCATTCATCTTTCCCTCGATCCTGACTAGTCTCCCAGTTTCTGCCGCTGGAAAACATCTCCACAGCATGATGCTGCCACCACCATGCTTCACTGTAGGGATGGTATTGGCCAGGTGATGAGCGGTGCCTGGTTTCCTCCAGACATGACTCTTGCCATTTAGGCCTTTCATCAGACCAGAGAATTTTGTTTCTCATGGTCTGAGAGTCCTTCAGATGCCTTTTGGCAAACTCCAGGCGGGCTGTCATGTGCCTTTTACTCAGGGAGTGGCTTCCGTCTAGCCACTCTACCATAGAGGCCTGATTGGTGGAGTGCTGCAGAGATGGTTGTTCTTCTGGAAGGTTCTCCTCTCTCCACAGAGAAATGCTGGAGCTCTGTCAGAGTGACCATTGGGTTCTTGGTCACCTCCCTGACTAAGGCCCTTCTCCCCTGATCGCTCAGTTTGGCTGGGCGGCCAGCTCTTGGAAGAGTCCTGGTGGTTCCAAACTTCTTCCATTTACGGATGATGGAGGCCACTGTGCTCATTGGGACCTTCAATCCTGCAGAAATTTTTATGTACCCTTCCCCAGATCTGTGCCTCGATACAATCCTGTCTCGGAGGTCTACAGACAATTCCTTGGACTTCATGGCTTGGTTTGTGCTCTGACATGCACTGTTAACTGTGGGACCTTATATAGACAGGTGTGCCTTTCCAAATCATGTCCAATCAACTGAATTTACCACAAGTGGACTCCAATCAAGTTGTAGAAACATCTCAAGGATGATCAGTGGAAACAGGATGCATAATTTTGAGTGTCATGGCAAAAGCTGTGAATACTATGTACACATAGATTCACTATGTGACAGTGAATACTATGTACATGTGATTTTTTATGTACATTATTTTTAATAAATTTGCAAAGATTTCAAACTAACTTCTTTCACATTGTCATTAATAAAAAAAAAATATCTACTTTAACTATTTTGGCCACACTTAGGGTCCAATTCTCACTATTAACTTTAACTAAATAACTAACTATTAACTATGACATTTGCCTCAATAAACTCCTAATTACTGTTTATTAATAGTTAGTACGGTAGTTGTTAAATTTAGGTATTGGGTAGGATTAAGGGATGGTCATGCTTAATAAGGAATTATTATGTGCTTTATAAGTACTAATAAACAGCCAATATCCTAGTAATATGCATGGTAATAAGCGACTAGTTATAATAGTGAGAATTGGACCCTAAACTAAAGTGTTACCATATTGAAATTATTTAAAAATATATCAAATTTCCCAAGTAAACTACCCAGGGCTTATCTTATTTAGCAACCCTGCTTAATCCAGACCAGTTTGTTTTCTTAGCGAGATCTGGCAGCTATTATTCAAGGGCGACTTAGCATAGTAGTTTCTCACATATTTTTAATTTGTAACTAAGCACGAGCAACAGCTTTTATTATTTGTTTATTTACAGATTTTGTCCCTTTACACCTTCAAACAATGCACTATTCACAAGCTCAAACACTTTCCTTGGCAGAGCTGGATGATGAAATAATAAAATAGCGACAGATTTGCCACCATTCCCTTCTTTTTGTCTCACACATTATGTGTTGCTTGTGTCGAGGCATTACAACCATTAGAGTTATACAAATTTCAAGCTGCAATGGCACACTGCAGTAAGCTTGTGTATTCAGCAGCGTCAGTATGCAGCACTTAGCTCTTGGCAGTGGGCCCTCAGGGACACATCTATAGGTGATATCTACCGTAGGCAGCATGTACAGCCCTGGAATCTGCTACAGTCTTGATGTGCCCTTTCAGACTGTCCACTAATGACAGTGAAAAAATGCAGCTGGTTTAGACTCGACTCTTAGGATCGATTCCTGTCCATGAAGAGCCTGTTCAGATGAGATAGGTAAAGAGTTGCTATAAAAAAACTTACATTAGCAGTTCTGTGGGGAGAGTGTATCTCTGCTTGGGGATAATGGCTGTACTCAAAGCAATGTCGAGTTTATTTACAGTACACTGCTTACTACTGTATGTTGGATTTGCACTGTAGTCCACCAGGTGGCGCTGTGAGTAATTAACTCAATGGTGGTCAAAATGGAAAATGCCACCAGGCAAAGTATGGCAATGATCTTGAGATGCCCACTACTCAACAGTCAGATGCTGAGGTGTTTTCAAGAATATTATCAATATTATTACTGAATATTGACCTTAAATTCTGTGTGTTGCTTGTGTAAGGCTGTATTTGCTACTTTTATTGTACTTTTTGTTATTTTAGAAGCTTGATAGCCTCTTTATTTTATTTTTTTTAATGAAAAGAGCAGTATACAATTGTGTGTTCTACATTGGAAAGAAAATCATAATCACAACGCGAGAGTGAGTTAAATGATGACTAAAGTTTGCTGAAAGTAATGATCAGAAAAGAAGTGTTTGGGACCGTTTCATGATAACACAACATAATATAACTTTTTTAAGCCATATTAGCTAATACAAAATGTCATCCAACAATTTATCACGTAATATTCTTGTTTACTACTTGACAGTCACATCTGTAAAACCACTGTAATTATAGGTTATATGTTTTTTGTTTTAATTTGTTGGCACATTCCACATGTCTCGTGAGAAGCACGAACAGCATCAGGCAGATAATCAGGAATGGTGTGTGGTATCTTCAAATTTACAAATACTTCCTGATCACCTGCTTAGCATTAAGTCAGGTGGGAATCTGCCTGTGCGTTATCTGGTAGCGTTACTTCTTTGGGAAAATAATTTTGTTGTAATAGGTTGTGAAAGGGAACATTCTCTCCGCTGTCAGGTATGTCATTCTGCCCTGTGGCTGTAACTGTGAACTGTGATTCAGCATTGCAATGTTACAGTGAATTACAACTGAGGGGAGACACTGCAAACTGTGTGAAGCTATAAATTGAGTCTCTGGAGACCAACAAATAAAGAAGCAAATTGTGTACACAAGTGAGTGTTTGGATTTAACTGATAGGATTGAAAGATTTTGTCATTTGTCTCAGGCCAAGATAATATGAGCTTTTCATTTCAGAAAATATGAGAGAAAAACGTAGATGATAATTTGTTTAGCTGAGAGGAAAGAACTTAAACCAGTGAGAAGCCTAAGCCTGTTTAGTTCAATTTAAATGAAATTTGATTTGTTTTACACCTTTTAAACAGTGTTATTCTAATAAGGATGCTTTACAAAAATTACATCTGACTATAATCTACAAAAAGACCTGGTCTACATTACATATGAAAGGAGGATAAACTTATTTTAAAACTCCAGCTTCTGACAAGCCTTGGAAATCAGTATTATATTTTAAAGTTATTAATTTAGAAAATAAAAAAATAATTCAAAATAAAAAAGACACTAAGCACACACCTTGAATAGGCCTGGAATGGAGTGGAGCACTCTCTCTCTGTCTCTCTCGCGTTCTCTCTCTCTCTGTCTATATATACACCTATCAGGCATAACATTATGACTACTGACAGGTGAAGTAAATAACACTGATTATCTCTTCATCACGGCACCTGTTAGTGGGTGGGATATATTAGGTAGCAAGTGAACATTTTGTCCTCAAAGTAGATGTGTTAGAAGCAGGAAAAATGGGCAAGCGTAAGGATTTGAGCGAGTCTGACAAGGGCCAAATTGTGATGGCTAGATGACTGGGTCAGAGCATCTCTAAAGCTGCAGCTCTTGTGGGGTGTTCCCGGTCTGCAGTGGTCAGTATCTATCAAAAGTGGTAAAAGGAAGGAACAGTGGTGAACCGGCGACAGGGTCATGGGCGGCCAAGGCTCATTGATGCACGTGGGGAGCAAAGGCTGGCCCGTGTGGTCCGATCAAACAGACGAGCTACTGTAGCTCAAATTGCTCAAGAAGGTAATGTTAGAAAGGTGTTAGAATACACAGTGCATCGCAGTTTGTTGCTTATGGGGCTGCATAGCCGCAGACCAGTCAGGGTGCCCATGCTGACCCCTGTCCACCGCCGAAAGCGCCAACAGTGGGCACGTGAGCATCAGAACTGGACCACAGAGCAATGGAAGAAGGTGGCCTCTTCTGATGAATCACGTTTTCTTTTACATCATGTGGATGGCCGAGTGCGTGTGCGTCATTTATGGGGAACACATGGCACCAGGATGCACTATGGGAAGAAGGCAAGCCGGCGGAGGCAGTGTGATGCTTTGGGCAATGTTCTGCTGGTAAACCTTGGGACCTGCCATCCATGTGGATGTTACTTTGACACGTACCACCTACCTAAGCATTGTTGCAGACCATGTACACCCTTTCATGGAAACGGTATTCCCTGGTGGCTGTGGCCTCTTTCAGCAGGATAATGCGCCCTGCCACAAAGCAAAAATGGTTCCGGAATGGTTTGAGGAGCACAACAACGAGTTTGAGGTGTTGACTTGGCCTCCAAATTCCCCAGATCTCAATCCAATCGAGCATCTGTGGAATGTGCTGAACAAACAAGTCCGATCCATGGAGGCCCCACCTCACAATTTACAGGATTTAAAGGGTCTGCTGCTAACATCTTGATGCCAGATACCACAGCACACCTTCAGGGGTCTAGTGGAGTCCATGCCTCGACGGGTCAGGGCTGTTTTGGCAGCAAAAGGGGGACCAACACAATATTAGGAAGGTGGTCATAATGTTATGCCTGATTGCTGTATATATACACAGTGTTGGGTTACGTAACTTGAGTTACGTAATCAGATTACTTCAAGTAACAAGTAAAGTAACGCATTACTTTTAAATTTACAACAAAATATCTGAGTTACTTTTCCATTTATTGACTGACAGCTCTCCTGTCCCCATGTTGAGAGAATTGTGAGTAAAGAGTTGTGTGCACTGTGTGAACATAATGGTTATTGTAGTTTTAGAATAAATGTAAGCAGGCATTTACTCATCTCACTTGCAAAAAAAAAAAAAAAAAACTGATTTAATAAAAACAGTGAAATGCAATCTCAGAATATTACGTAAACCTGCAATAATTAAATATACTTTATGTATTTAATCTCACTTTATTAACCAATGTCTTTGCTGCTGACCTCCGATGATCCACTTCAACCATACTAATAAGCAAAAATGACTTTAGATAAACATCACGTTTGTTTCAAATTTTTATTGCTGAAGTAAGCGTCTCTACTGTACAGGCGTGAATTTGCATTTCTTTCAACCTGAGGCTTATTCATTTCACTTTTGGTGTGAAAGGGCCTTTATGTTTGCCAAAAATATAACTTTTTTTGTTGTTACTACAAAAACAAACAAGTAAGCCCATCCAGGTGAGAAAAAGTAACGCAAAAGTAATGTAACGTATTACTTTCCATAAAAAGTAACTAAGTAGCGCAATTAGTAGCTTTTTTAGGGAGTAACGCAATATTATAATACATGACTTTTAAAAGTAACTTTCACCAACACTGTATATATATATGTATGATGACCCACTAGCACTTAATTAGGGGACAGTCAGTCTTACTTTTCGGTATCAAATTAGGCCAATGTACGTTTTTATGTAACCACCTTAAGAAAGTTATGAGCAGTCTTAAAGAAAAAAAAATCTGATGACTAACTTGTAAGACTATTCTTAGCGGTTTATGCAACCGGCCCACATGGTTGTGGAGGCCATTTGAGTATAGTGAACTACTTCTGATCAAGGAACCAGTTTGAGATGATTTGAGCTTTGTGACATGGCCCGTTATCCTGCTGGAAGTAGCCACTGATGGGTACACTGTGGTCATAAAGGGATGGACATGGTCAGCAACAATACTCAGGTAGGCTGTGGCATTTAAACGATGTGCAATTGGTACTAAGGGGCCCAAAGTGTGCCAAGAAAATATCTTTGTGTCTAAAATGCAAGGTGCTCCATATTACATTAACTTCTTGTTTATTCAAGTGTTTATAAAAGCAACATCATACTGTCAGTCATGCTGTTTGTCTGAATATCAACACTTTTGCTTGTGTCATTTTACTTAATTAGAAAGCTTCTAGACTATACAAAGCTTTATACTGTATCACCCCAGACTTCAATAGCAATACTGTATTTGTTTATATTATGAGAATAATGAGCAGTGCAAAAATGAATAATTAACATATGGACTTTGCATACTTGTGAACATCAATGGAAATTTGCCAGAGAATGCTTTTCTCATTTCAGAAGAAGACAATCTGTTTAATGAGCCATTTCAAAATACCAGAGAACTACAGTACACAGTAATTGAGACAATGATCCTGTTTTCAAATGACACATGTGGTTAGTGAGGCATGACAGCTCATGAGCAGATAGCTCTTGAAGAAACTAAATGCTCAAGGTCTGGATGTGTTGAACAGCTGGAGGCTTTTAGACCATCAATGATAAGAAGCCATTAAGGTCACCGAGATAATCTATCAACTCTTTTCACTCTTGATTTCAATATCTCAGAACATTCCACTCAGAGGATGTCATTAACGTTGGCCGCTCTCAATCAGGTGTCTCCTCCAATGAGGCACGTTTGGGGACGAGCCAGTGGCCAGATTTGCATTTAAATTGCTTCATAATGACCGTGTTTCAAGACTTCCAGGTTTGGGCACAGATCAGAGCCAGTTCCCCTGCGAAATGACAACGTTAAAACTAATGTTCACAAGGATACAACTCGTATATATTTAAACCTCTGTCCCAGCCGCTGGTGCCTAAAGGGCATGTTTTGATTGGATTTCGGTGTTAAAATGAAAAGACAGACAACATTAAAATATGATTTAAGATCAGCTATTGCAGTAAAACACCTCAAGGAAACCACTCACAAAACTTTTTTCTTCAGAGTTTTCGGATTTATTTGAAACTTTAGTCCAAATTTCTGTACAAATGAATTATCGAAATGGAGCCAGGGCTAAATACACCTTGCTGTCAAATTCACAATTAATATAACTAGAAAAGGCGGCACAGGAGTTGTTTCTCCCTGAGAACTCCATGTTATTCAGTCGGGCATGGCTTTGCGGTCAGCACAATCAACAATTCAGAGAAGATGCAGCAAGTTTGAATCTTCAGATATAGTGATACATATAGTGATATTGTGAAACATGTTCAGAAAGAGAGCAAACAACATTCTTATCTCTTAAATTTTAACAGATTTAGAAGACATGATAAATAACTGTATTGCCAACATGAAAGATAAAATCAAAATGGACCCCATTTGCTTTCTCAGTGCATATTCCAGCTCTTATTTGTCAACGACTCAGCTGTGCATTTTATACTTCACAGAAAAAAAAATGCTTGTATTTAGGAATTATTTCAGTGAGACCACCATTATGGTTTATAACGCCCATTGTTCGTCACATTATGGCAGCAAGAAAACCTAGAAAACCTATTTTTGATTAAATAAATTAAGCCTAGGTGAGCATAAGAGATTAAAAAAAATCTTACCGACCCCAAACTTTGAATGGTAGTGTATTCCCATACAGTACTCTTTATTTGAGAGAAGAAAATAAAACAGATTGAGATATATATATATATATATATATATAAAAATAAAACACTTGAAAATACCACAAAAAAAAGTTAAAAGAATGAGTAATTGCAGAAAATGGCTGACCTGATTATATTCAAACACCAAGGGACAATGTGAAAATGGCAACAAGCGCTGACTCCGTGCCACATTTGTGAAGGGGAAAATGTAGAATTGGACGCCACACGTCGATGTTGCAACAATTTCCTTCAGTTACTCAGCACTTTAATTCACAGACAGATTGTCTGGTCTCCCCAGAGCGCTGACACTTAGACACAGGCAGTGAAGCTGGACAGTAAAAGCCTCTGCAGACTCAGCCTAAGAGCAGGTTCACCAGACAGAAAACACTCATCACTGTACTCAGCCTGTCATGGATGTGCTTCCACTGGGGATGCCGTGCTGAAGAATGGGCCGCAGTGACAAAATTATATCTGACAGGGCTTCCACTCTTCATTTTGCCCTTCATTTTGAGTGGTGCCTCTACAAAAAAAGCCAGCTCTAGCAATAAAAATCAAATGTACATTAGAATTATATTATTTATTTAAAAGCCCTTCTGTTTGGTATCTCAAAGAGGCGACACTATAGTAAAAGTACAATAATATGTGCTGATAATCACTGTGCTTATAAAATATCATTATGTACATTTATAACATTGATAAAAGGCACAAAACAATATGGAGCTGTCCATTTCTTCCATGACAAAGGACAGAGAGTTTATCTTAATATCATTTGCTCCTTCATATCGTTTCACAAACGAAGTTTTGTCTGCCACAGTGGTGTTTTGTATCCCCTTCATCCTGGAAGCAGATTGTCTTCTCTGTGGTTCTGATTTGGCGCCATCAGGTCCAGATCTCAGTGGGCACCATGGCTTCTTTGGTGCCTACTGAGGGCATGAGGTTCTCCTCACAGAGGAAGTCCAGTGGGAACTGGACCAGGAAACCTCTAATCTTCTTCAGTAGCTCCTGAGCTTTAACAGGGTCCTCTTTATCAAGACCTGGTTTGGACTGGAAACTCAAGAGCTCCTGTTTGTTCCTCACCAGACTGGAGGGCAGACAGCGGAAAACCTGCAACGCCAACACATCAAAAGTCCTTTTTATGGTCATGGCTTTTTTTTTTTTTGGCAAAAGTGCACCAGTGTTGTTATTGTTAGCTAAAATGATTAAAAACATTTGTTACCTGAAATAAAGCTGCAATTTTGTTTTGTTTTAAGTTATGGAATGGAAACCTTGCACCTTTAAAGCAACACTAGGTAACGCTAGGCGCTCTAGCGGTTAATAAACAAAACTGCATGCGTCTTGCGGAAGAACATTGTAACCGGAGCTACTTCTCTCTGTTTATGTCTATGACGAGTCACGCAGGTACTGTGCTACTCCGCTGTGTGTACTGACCCGAACACAAAACTTACAGAGTGTGGTTTTAGCGCTAGGAGGCTGCTTGGGTATCAGCGGCAGCAGAATTTGTCCGGTTAAGAGTTGTTCTACCACTGAAATAATTTTAGAGACATTATTTTAAGGTCGAAAAACTACATAGTGTTGCTTTAAGGAGCCAACTAAAGCTTCCTAATTGTATTTGTATTGTAGTTGTGTGGCTGATGTGTGTGAGGCATTTACTTAAATTGCCAGCCTACAATGGTGGCTTGGAATAAGAATCTCTCATTCCATTAAGCCTCATTATTACTGGCCTGCCACAAGGCTGCCAAACAGCCAACTGAGCCTGAGAGCTTCAGTGTTGATTGAGAGCAATACCTATCTGACAAATGACCAAGCAACAGCTCTAAATCATAATTAAAATGTTCCATGTAATAGGAAGATGGAAAGTAGCCATTATTAATTCCATTACATGCCCAGGAACGAGTGGAGAAAGACACAAGGAATCACAGGCACCTTCTCGTAGATGGTGGCGTTTCGACCTGAGGTGCTCATCCAGACGTCTTTGTAGAATCCGTTACTGATGGGGTCACTGACATCAATGGTTGGATCAGTAAAGACACCGAGAATGGTTCTGGTTTATGGAAAGACAAAGACTTTTAGCTGTGATTCAGTTGTGTTGCTAACACTAGGATGGTTGACTTTCCATCAGCTCTTACTTGAAGCACTCCAGTCTGAGCTGCAGAGCAAACTTGCCAGCCTGGTACTCCTGACCGTCCATCACTGATGCCGTTGTTTCAGAGTCCTCAAAGATCACAGCTACCTCGCTGTCCCTCTTCCCCAACATGCTGCGGTCGTTGATGTTGGCAGAGCCTGGGAAAAAAATTGTTTTTAAAAGAGACAAGGAAAAGAATAAACAATAACTAGACTATGTTTATGCTGATGACACCACAAATAAAGCAGTTTAATATTTGACAAAATTAAAAAAAATTCTTGATAAAACTTTCAAATATATTTATTAAATATGCCTAGTATCATTAAAAGTAAAATAAAGCAAAACAATTCTGAGCTGTATCATAAATTGCAATAACTATGAAAAAGACAATGTGCTTGACTGTCGGCGGGTTTGCTAAAAGGGATCGCACACTGATCATGACTCGCTTAATCTAAAATATCAAGACAAATAATAATCACAGACAAGAAAATACGATTTTTTTTAATACTCTGCGATTCAATTTGATTCATTTTTTTATAAGTGATTGGATCTTGAGGCATTTAATTTAATAGCACACAAATCTTCCACCTACAGAATGAGAGATAACTCAATTTCAGTATGCGGCTAAATGTTCCCATCTGCCTCCTTCTGATCTATGGCTTTCCTCATTGGATTTCTTCTATCTTCTGCAGAAATCTAAAGCTTTATCTGAAATGACAACTCGCTTATCTTTTATTTTTCTTCTGCTCCTCATACAAAGTATTATTTGAACTTTTTTTTACAGATGTGATATGTCTTTCAGTCAAGAAAACAGAGGCATGATGATAGGGCTTAGCTTAGATCTGACGAGCAAACGTCAATACTGCACATCTGGCAGTGCAGTCATGTGTAAAATACACAGACCACAATGTTTTCCTCATTAAAACTCACTTCTTTTGGACACAAAAGTCTGTTGACCAGAATTCCAAATACACTATTTTAGGGAAATGACAAATGAGTGGACAAATGCAAAAACCAGCAATTTAGCTGCCAGATCAATGATTATATGGGCCTCTCGGGCCTTACCGTATATACTTCAAAATCAAATTATGTACCACAGTGTTCCACAAGGGGGAGTATAACGCTCTAGCCATAAAGAAATGATGCACTGTCTTAACGACTTAGCTCAGCGAGTTGCTCAACACTTGAGCAATAAAAACAATTATTTGTTTCGGATAACTGTAATAATGTTAACCTACCAATAATGACAGTGTTGTCATCAGCGATGAGCAACTTGCTGTGAACATAGATGAGTTCAGACACCAGTCTGCCCTCCAGCTCTGCATGAGTTCTCAGACCACAAATCGAGATGTAGTTCATCCATTGGTCATCCACTGTGGGGGTGTAAAGAGAGAATCGGGTGAAATTCGGACTGCCTAGAAAAAAACAACACTGACCAGAAAACACTGGGCAACAACACTGCCCAGAAAAAAAAGAGCCATTTAGACTATTCTAGAAGAGAGTATTTTCATGGATTCACAATTTTTGGTCCCACTTTATATTAAGTGGCTTTAACTAATATGTACTTACATCAACAACAAAAAAATAAGTACATTGTACTTATTGTGTTCATATTGTATTGCAAAAAACACTTTAAGGTGTTAGGTTAGGGACAGGTTTAGTTGTATGGGTTGGTTTAAGGGTGGGTAAAAAGGGAAGGGAAGGGTCAACAGCGTAATTATAGATGTAACTACAGAAATTAATTACAGCTGTAATTACATGCAGGTATTTCTTAAAATATAAGTACAATGTAAAAACATGTATGTACATAATAAGTGCATTGTATCAAATGATTATTTGAAATGTTAGTACATGGTAGTTAAAGCCACTTAATATAAAGTTGGACCAACTTGGTCATGATTTAATGAATTATTAGCTTTTAAATCAACTCACAAACCCCAGTTTGAGAAAACCTGTCCTATTTAGTATGAGAAGACCTCCAACTCAACTGTGAAGTATTTGTTCACTTTTTTCATCACAAAAAATTGCCCTCCAATAAATAAAAAAGCATCATGCATTATAGAAATGTGACCCTGGACCACAAAACCAGTCATACTTTTATGCCAAAAATCATTAGGATATTAAGTAAAGATCATGTTCCATGAAGATATTTAGTAAATTTCTTACTGTAAATATATAAACATTTTATTATTAGTAGTAATATGCATTGCTAAGAACTTCATTTGGACAACTTTAAAGGCGATTTTCTCAATATTTAGATTTTTTTGCACCCTCAGATTCCAGATGTTCAAATAGTTGTATCTCGGCCAAAAACCATACATCAGTTGGAAAGCTTATTTATTCAGCTTTCAGATGATGTATAAATCTCAAATGACCCATAAAAAAAAAATTGACCCATATGACTGGTTTTGTGGTCCAGGGTCACAAATTAAAAGAAATTATCTCTGTATTCCGTTACTTTTTTTAATTCTCTAAAATATCTTGCTATGAAGGCCCTACACAAAACAGGCTGACAGTTTTGCCATTTTAAATCTTTCTCAAGCAGGTCAGAGGAATACTGGGAGTTCTATACATAAATGTCAACTCTACTCAATATTGGCACAAGCAGACAAATCAATTACAATAAGTTCTATGGCTGTCATCCTCTTGCTCTATTTTATGTAACCATTTAGCACATTTCGAAACATATGTTCACTAGTCTTACATGTTGCAATGCTGTGGTAAACCACAGAAGAGAACTCCCTGCCACCACAGAGTCAGGTTCACATTAAACTACGTCACAATTGCATCATCATATCGCTCCTTCTCTAACATCCGACACACAGAAAGAGAAAAAGAGAGATGGAGGGATGTAAACAATCAGACTTACTTTCTTTCTTCAGTTGAGTGATTATGGAGTACTCTCCTCTGTTCATAGTCCTAAAAAATAGACATTCAAGCCATGATTAGGTAGAGAACAAATGGTTTTTCAAATGTTAGCATAATATCAGCCCATTGTGTTCTCTCAGTGACTTGACATTATTCTTTTGGTTACCATGGTATCTTCCAAAAAGGAAGCTTATAAACCAGTAAACCTGCCTTCCCACATGAAGCGTGGCAGAGAGCTGCAGCAAATGTATAATATATATATATATATATATATATATATATAAAAAACCTTGTAAATAAACCTTGCATCAGTTTTGCTTGTTTAATGCGACACTGAAGCACTGCTTATTTCCATTTTATTTTCCAGACGAATGAAACGAGCATTTAACACTTGGCTGTGCCTCTTATGTGTGTAATGGAATGAATTGGTAAGCTGGCACTGGAAACAAAGGCACACTGTCTAACTCGGGTCATTATCCTCACATCAGCGCCATTTACAATTTTCTTTGACAAATTCCTCCTTTCATCCAAATGATATGCAGAGAGCATGATTGGAAGGTTATCGTGGAGATGAGGATGAATATGCCTGACTGCAGGATGAAAGCAGGTTTGTCTCGTAGACCAGGGCTGCTCGCTCTTCCTCTCTGATAGAGTTGAAAGAAGCTGTGAAGCTGTTTAGCGTGTTGTCAGACTCATTAAAGCTTAATCAGGGGAGGAGAGGAGAGAATGTGTCTGAGTTCACTAAAGAGGAAGCGTTAACTGCATCACTGGGAAACCAACTACTGCTGTGAACTTATGAATGACACTGCAGAAACTGAAACTGACAGTCAAGTCATGCTCGGTGTACATGACACATTTGGTTTTCAAGACAACATCAACCACATTTGCTGCAGTAACTCTTAATAAATGTCCTGGTCTGTGAATGATTTGACAGTAAATGTTATTCAAATGTTATTTCTTTCATCGAAATGTAATTTAATAGTATTCTCAGCCTCTGAAACAACTTATTTTCAATGATTTAAGCAAGGCTGCACAGGCAGGGAATAATAATATTGTAAAAATTTTTTGTAGAATTATAGTATACGATTTTTCACATCTACATCACTTTCACAACAATCAAGTCCCATCCTACATTACTTCTTTCTTTAACTATGAAATACACAGTACAAAAACTGGTTGCAAATACAGTTTGTTTCATGTTGTCTTAAAATATAAATTAAACAAATGATCAACGCAACTTAACATAACATATACGGTATGTATACAGCGTGTGTGTGACCTGTGCTGCCCTTTCTTTGCTCAAAACAATTTCATTCCTACCTGTAGTTGAAATGCATAACAGCCTGGAGTGCATTTCCTCCACCTGTGGTAATGTCTCCCTCAAATCCAGGCAGCAGGGGAGTCACCACATACACACGGAACTTTTTATTCTCCCTGTGACAAATTACAGCAAACATCAATCCCGATACACCCGTGTAAATACACATATGCTTATTCTTACATCATATACTCTCACTTCCATTGACATTAATGGTAAATCATCCTTTCCAACCCATGTCTCTTTAGCAGCATATCCTTGTGTTCAATGTGTGCTGCCTCCATAATTATAAAGTCATTATAAATGGCTCTTCTCCCAGAGAGCTCTTTAAGCACATGCCAACATTGTTGCAGCACACCCAACAGCGCAGTATTTCAGTTTTGAGGGCGATGCCTTGAATGACTAAATGAAGAGTGGCGCGCCCATAGCCCATGTCTGGCTCACATCAGTGCAGTGGCAGGTGCTAGCTTCTCATTAGCCGTCAATGCGCATTAAAGACAGGCCTGTCTCTGCAGCTGAGCCTGCGTGCGTGACAGCAGTGGCGAGAGACTCGTGCCTCCTGTAAATCAGATACTTCACAGGGAACGGCAGTTGCCAGGACTCCATTAGCATGGGAAAAGGTGGTATTTTACTGTTGATCTCACATGCTTTCATTGAAGAAGTGACGCTATACTAATATGTCTGGGTAATATTGATATATACAGGAAAGATGGGTTTGTTTGCATGTGTTGATATGCATGTGTGGGGCAAGACAATAACCCAAAATTTGCATATTGCATTGTATATGTAATTTTAGGTCTCCTTACATGCTTAACAATTATACAACCAGATTATAATTGTTAAGCATGTAAAGAGACCTAAAATTACATATACAATGCAATTGCAATTATAGTTTATCTATTAAAAAAAGTTTACATAAAATTGCATTCTTTTTTATTTTTTATATAAATTACAATTTCATTACCTTTTTTAAAAAAAACTGTAATTGCGTCTGGATTTCACATTATCCATTTTGTTGTACTAAAAAAAAATAAAGCAAATGATCTGTCATTTTCTTAAATGAATAAATCCACAGTTTAGTCATGAAACTATCCAAATGCCGATTGATTCTCCTAAAGCTATTGTAGTAGCCAATCCAACGTACTTTTTAATCCACATAACCACTTATTACCGTTCCCTAGCCAGCGATCATTCTGCAGCGAGAGGTGAAAACTTGTTTTACCCTCCTCCTCCCCAGCTCCACCTGTAGAGATCTGTTAGGGGTCTTCTCTAATTTTCTTGCAGCACCTTGTTTCCTTAAAGGGGGGGTCTAATGCTATTTCATGCATTCTGACTTATTTACACTGTTAAAGAGTTGGATTCTCATGCTAAACATGGCCAAAACTTTAAAAAAAACCGAGTTGGACGTATGACAGAGTATTTCTGTGCCAAATACACTCCTTCAGGATTCGAACAAGTTTCGGAAAGTTTTTTCCAAGTATGGCCCTGTATGACGTCATAAAGGGCGGAATTCCTTGTATGGGCACTTCTCCCGGATGAGCACGTACACACATCAACCAGAGCAAGAGCAAGAACACGTCGAGCTTTGTTCGGGTTACTGAAGCCGTCGGCAGCGCTGTCATTTTGTTTTCAGACCATGAAATCAACAATGTCACTAAAGAAATGTGTTTCTGGTTGTGAGGGAAAGATAACCTTGTTCAGCTTCCCAAATAACCCAGCGTTAAGGGAACACTGGATGCAGTTAGTTTTTCTGGAGCAGCAACGGAGTTCTGCAAGTGTGTTTGTTTGTTCCCGGTCATGAGTCGAAACCACAGGCGGTGAGTGAAACTGCATCAAATGTCTGTGTTTTGTTGGCAATCGGCGCGTAAGTGCATATAATGTAAACAACACGAACGTATAGTGAATCAAAAGTTATCCAGGGACAATGCCATGATGTATTGCATGTGTGTGTCATAGGTGTGTGTGTGCTTGTGACTCTTTAGCTCTGCCCACTGCAGGCCTCCACGAGTTCGGCTGTTTTCGGAAAGAATCAGTACAGCGTATCTGTCTTTTATAAATATGATAAAACTAAAGATTATTCTGAGATATCAAGGAAGCAAAACTACTCTATAGGTACTCAAGGCACATGAGACTGGCAGAAACTGTGTGTGTTATGTACCCTTTAAGTATGTTTTTGTTTTATTTATTTTTTTAACCTAAGCTGAACAAATCCTTGTATTTGCTCAGCAGCAGCATAGCATATCTAGTCCGGCAAAATCAAGCAATCAAGTACATTCCATGCGCCATGCCAATGAGATGTCATGACTGAAGTATATGCTAAAATGTATAAAACACTTTTTAGTTACAATTAATTATTACTTTATTTGGATAAAAAAAAAATCTGAGAACATTCAGTTTGAATGGGCATGATGCTTCTGTACTTGCACATCTCTACTAAGCTCCACTGGTAAAGTGAATGGTGATGAATTACAATCAGTGTTAATGCATTAGGATTCTCACACTTACTTGTGAGCTCTGATAATTCTCTCAATAATGGCATCACCAATCTTGTTGTAAACATGTTTGTTATCGGCACAGCTGATGAAGAACTGGTTCTGAAACAAAATAATGAAACAGGAAAGATCAATTCAGTTTATCAGGTATGTTACAGAGTCAGGTGAATACTTGCATATTTTACTTCTGCTTGGCCGCAACTTGGGCAAATAATTGCACATTTCTGTAATCACATACGTTATTTATATATGGCATGAATTTTAGACAGTGGACCTTCCCTTTGAAAAAAACCCTACAAAACAGACTCCACTAATTGGTCATCATTTTGTCACTGCTTTGCTTTGATGGATAAACTGCAATATTCTTTTATTAAATTATTTTACTTTATTACTTTGCTGAATTTGCCATAAACACAACTTTTAGTGTTTTTCTTTACAAAAAATAAATAAATAAATAAATAAATAAATAAATAAATAAATTAATTAATTAATCTAATTTACCCACATAACTATAGTATTCAGGATTGTGTTCTTCTCTAATTAAATCATGTCATCAAAGACAGGGCTAAAGAAAATAATTTTCTTTTTATTTTGTCATTTCTATTATTATTCTTTTAAAATACATTTTCAACTGTATACATTTTATTTATTTGTTTTTACTTGGTGAATATCCAAGATATGGTTCTTCTAGAATTTTCACTGAATCATTCCTGGCACCTCCCTTGATATGCTCTGATAACCGCTGCTGTATGCCATTCATCAATAATATGAAGCAACTGAAATGTCAACAGTGTTTTATAACATAACTACAATGGTTGTCAACACATTTGAGGCATATCAGTGAATGCTCACAGACAGCGTGAAAGTGGGAGATTGTGTACCTCAATGTAGATGAAGTGCTTGCTTTTGGCAATGACCTGAATATAGGCATTATGAATGGACTCCTCGTGGTGCTTGATTCCCGCCGACCAGTCTGCTGCTGACCGCAGAACCTGAGAGATCATTTACATTTATGGGCATTTTTATGGCAAAGTTACTTAGTGTTCATTCAAGGCATCCATTTTTTATCAGCAAGCATATGCATGTTCCTTGGAAACCAAACCCATGACGTTCCTGGCGTCATGCTCTAATAGTTACATGTATAGCAAATGATGCTTTCTCACCTGGACTTTGGTCTGGACAGAGTCTGGCACTTGGTACTTCAGATCATTGCCTGTGCTGTGAGATTTGGGCAGTAGAAACGGGTAGGAGAGTGATCTGTACTTTGGCTTCATTATCTAAATGAGCAAAAAGTCTTTATTGTGACAGAACCGAATAATGCTTCATCAAATGTCAAAGCTTAAAGTTATAGAAGAAGTTCACAAAGGGAATTCAGGGAATTCAGAAACCTGTCAAGCATAAACAAAGTTTAAACTGTGCAGGTCATGGCCCAAGCACAGGGGTGTTAAATCTCTCACCTTGGTGAAGTTCCAGCGTTGTATAAAATGCCTGGCCACATCCCTGGCTGCTTTCCCATGCACCACTGAGGAGATGTCATGCCAGGGCATTCTGGGGGTTGTGTATCTGTCAATAAAATCTATAGTCGAGCACAGTGTTAAAAAGCAGGATCGTAAACATCTGAAATGCATTAAAAAGACTGCGTTTAATAACACAATTAACCTTGGATAACCTGAATTAATGATCATTGAAACGAAGAAAACAAAAGCTGCCCGGCAGTAAATGTGTGGCTCACCATCAAAAGGCTTGTCCAGCTGAACCCAATCTTTGTAGACAAAGTTGCAGTAATCTTTGCCATGCCAGAAGCGCGTGTTTCCCATCAGCTCTCCCACTCCCGTCTGAAGACTGTGCACTGAGCCACTCTCTGCACACACAAGACAAACAAAACTGATCAAAACACAAAGAAATCTTTGTAATAAATGACAGTTACTTTCAAATCTACAAATTTTACTTAGCTAAAATAACAAAAGTTTTTTCAGAGAGAAACCAAAAGGTATACTGTACACAAATAAACAAAATAAATAAAGGCTATGAAATAAGTATGGAAAATAAAATAAAAATAAGTAAATATACAAAAGAGCTTAAAATAAAATAAGTGTCTGAATGAAAACAAAATAGTTCATAAATAGTTTAAATATGGACCTTGATTTAATTGTAATAATTTTTTATTCATTTAGGTTAAAAATAAGATTTTTATGCTTATTTTTCAGATTACTGTTACAGATCTGTTTAGAAATAATTCAATGACTGACATCAGACCAAACAAACACACATTTGGGCCATTATTTTCTATGTCAAACATGCAATACATTGATAGCCAATGCATGTAGTAATAGTTGATTTATCCACAGTAAAAGGATCACAACAATCTAAAACTGAATAATTAGTGGGAAACAAAGGATTGGTTATCTTAAAAGCAAATGAATGTGACTTTGGTGTAAGAATCAGGGACAAATTAAATCTACCCTAAGGTCAAAGTAATTTCATTAAAGCATATCTCTGATGTCTAGTCTTAAGCCAGTCTCAAATACACTTAATCCTCTCTCAGACAGGCTGCAATCCGATCTATACGTGTGTCTTACTATGGCATACTATGTCAGGGAGCACAAACAGAGAGAGCTAAACGAAGAAAACGATGGGGCACTCATTCAAGCCGGGGCAGGGTGTCTAGAACTACACCTACAGTACTATCAGCCAGAGAGGATAAGCATCACTGCACAACCAACAGAGTGGGAAAATATAGAGACAAGATCCACACTGACTGACACTGACAAGTAACAGAATTTATAACCTTTTTGCCTGATTTATTGACCCTGACAGTCTAGAGATATAACAGAATTTGGATTGGGTATGTATATATATATATACAGTATATACACAGTGGGGAAAACAAGTATTTGATACACTGCCGGTACACTGCCGATTTTGCAGGTTTGCCCACTTACAAAGCATGTAGAAGTCTGTAATTTTTATCATAGGTACTCTTCAACTGTGAGAGACGGAATCTAAAACAAAAATCCAGAAAATCACATTGTATGATTTTTAAGTAATTAATTTGCATTTTATTGCATGACGTAAGTATTTGATACATCAGAAAAGCAGAACTTAATATTTGGTACAGTAACCTTTGTTTGCAATTACAGAGATCATACGTTTCCTGTAGTTCTTGACCAGGTTTGCACACACTGCAGCAGGGATTTTGGCCCACTCCTCCATACAGACCTTCTCCAGATCCTTCAGGTTTCGGGGCTGTCGCTGGGCAATACGGACTTTCAGCTCCCTTCAAAGATTTTCTATTGGGTTCAGGTCTGGAGACTGGCTAGGCCACTCCAGGACCTTGAGATGCTTCTTACGGAGCCACTCCTTAGTTGCCCTGGCTGTGTGTTTCGGGTCGTTGTCATGCTGGAAGACCCAGCCACGACCCATCTTCAATGCTCTTACTGAGGGAAGAAGGTTGCTGGCCAAGATCTTGCGATACATGGCCCCATCCATCCTCCCCTCAATACGGTGCAGTCGTCCTGTCCCCATTGCAGAAAAGCATCCCCAAAGAATGATGTTTCCACCTCCATGCTTCACAGTTGGGATGGTGTTCTTGGGGTTGTACTCATCCTTCTTCTTCCTCCAAACACGGCGAGTGGAGTTTAGACCAAAAAGCTCTATTTTTGTCTCATCAGACCACATGACCTTCTCCCATTCCTTCTCTGGATCATCCAGATGGTCATTGGCAAACTTCAGACGGGCCTAGACATGCGCTGGCTTCAGCAGGGGGACCTTGCATGCGCTGCAGGATTTTAATCCATGATGGCGTAGTGTGTTACTGATGGTTTTCTTTGAAACTGTGGTCCCAGCTCTCTTCAGGTCATTGACCAGGTCCTGCCGTGTAGTTCTGGGCTGATACCTCACCTTCCTCATGATCATTGATGCCCCACGAGGTGAGATCTTGCATGGTGCCCCAGAACGAGGGAGATTGACCGTCATCTTGAACTTCTTCCATTTTATAATAATTGCGCCAACAGTTGTTGCCTTCTCACCAAGCTGCTTGCCTATTGTCCTGTAGCCCATCCCAGCCCATCCCATCCCAGCAGGTCTACAATTTTATCCCTGATGTCCTTACACAGCTCTCTGGTCTTGGCCATTGTGGAGAGGTTGGAGTCTATTTGATTGAGTGTGTGGACAGGTGTCTTTTATATAGGTAACGAGTTCAAACAGGTGCAGTTAATACAGGTAATGAGTGGAGAACAGGAGGGCTTCTTAAAGAAAAACTAACAGGTCTGTGAGAGCCGGAATTCTTACTGGTTGGTAGGTGATCAAATACTTATGTCATGCAATAAAATGCAAATGAATTATTTAAAAATTATACAATGTGATTTTCTGGATTTTTGTTTTAGATTCACAGTTGAAGTGTACCTATGATAAAAATGACAGGGCTCAGAATAAATGTACATGTGTACATGGAAGAAATGCGGCAAGAGGGTGCGTAAACAATGACAGAATTTTCATGTTTCAGTGAACTATCCCTTTAAGAATATTTTTTTGGGTTGTTAAGGTCACAAAGGAATTAGTCATTAGCAGACTCAGAGAACATCACACAAATGAACCAAACACAGTTTGTATTGTGGCTGCAGTTTCCGCAGGTTAGTCCCAGTAGAATCTCTTACTGTTCGTGCTGTCGATGCTACTGATGCTTTCAGCATGGTGAAGGCCACGTTGGATGTGACGGTACAGACTGAAACGTGTCTTGCGAGTGCGACCGATGCCTTTTAGTTTGGGCAGGTCCACTGAGTCACCAACCATCAACCGGCTGCTGTTTCCACTGGAGGACACTTTTTTCCTGGGTGTGGATGAATCCAGTCCCTGAGTCCCAAAACAGACATAATTCCACTTCATTATAACAAGCAGAAACCTCTAATCACAGTCTTTCATTTCAAACTTCAAAGCCAAAAAAGTAAGTTAGGCGTGTCATCCATGGGTGTGGCACAAATAATGCAGACAAATAAAGCATGTGTGTATGGACATGATGATGCTGTCTCTAACCTCCTCTATGGCCTGAGCAACAGAACGTGTTACACTTCCCACGTCTGTCAGTCGGTGCTCACGGTCATCCCAGCGGCCATACGCCAGGTCAATTCCCCCAACAAAAGCAACTGATTGGTCGATGACTACAATCTTCTCGTGGTGTGCCCATAAGTAGACAGAGGAGGACATGTGATCAGGGTGTCTCATCACCTTTAAGAGAGAGGAAGAGTTATAATCAATAAGATGTCACGAGATATGCAAAAGCAGATAAATGTCACACACAGCTTACCTTTATGTTTGGGTGAAGGTGCATTAGTGTTCTTTTGCTGTATTCACTATTGATGCCGAGCGCCAGCTCCACTTCCTTATACAGCATAACAAAGATCCTCACTCCTTGTTGCTAAAAGTAAATAAATAAATAAATAAAAAGTAAATAAAGTAAATACATTGATGAGCCAAAACATTATGGTGAAGCAAATATCATTGTTCATCTCCTAAAAAGGCCACATATTAAGGTCTGGGTAGATAAGATGGTGAGTAAACAATTGGTTCTCGTAATCAATGTGTTGGATACAAGAAAAATGAGCAGTAATAAAGATCTGAGTGACTTTGACAAGGCCCAGAATGTTATGACAAGGTGACTGGGTCAGAGTATCTCTGAAACGGCAACGCTTATGGGTTGCTCCCGGTCAGCACTGGTGAGAATTTACTGACAGTACTCCAAGGAGGAACACAAACCAGCAGGGTGTTGGGCACCCAAAGCTCATCGATGCACGAGGGGAAAAAAAGGCTTGTTTGGTTGAGACAACAGAAGGTCTACTGTGGCACAAGTCACACAAAATGCTAATGATGGTTATGGGAGGAATGTGTCACAACACACAGTGCATCAGACACTGCTGTGTATGGGGCTATGTAGCCGCAGACCAATCAGAGTGCCTATGATGAGCCCTGTCCACCATTGAAAGCGCATACGATGGGCACGCAAGCATTGAAACTGGACATTGGAGCAGTGGAAGAAGGTCGCCTGGTCAGATGAGTCCAGTTTTCTTTTACATCATGTGGATGGCCGTGTACCTGGAGAAGTGATGGCCATGCACTGTGGGATGACAACAAGGGGAGTGTGATGCTCTAAGAAATGTTCTGCTGGGAAATCCTGGGTCCGGACATTCATGTGGACGTAAATTTGACACGTGCCACCAACCTAAACATTGTTGCAGACCAGGTACACCCCTTCAAAACAATGGTGTTGCCTGGTGGAAATGGCAGAATAATGCACCCTGCCACACTGCACACATTGTTCAGGAATGGTTTGATGAACATGATGAAGAGTTCAAGGTGTTGCCCTGACCTCCAAATTCCCCAGATCTCAATCCAATTGAGCATCTGTGGGATGTGCTTGACCAACAAGTTTGATCCACGGTGGCTCCACCTCACAACCTGCATGACTTGATGGATCTGCTGCTAACATCTTGGTGCCAGATACCACAGGACACCTTCAGGGGTCTTGTAGAGTCCATGTCTCGGCGGGTCGGCACTGTTTTGGCAGCATGCGGAGGACCAACAGCATATTAGCATGCGGAGGACCAACAGCATATTATTACAACAACATATCATAATGTTTTGGCTCATCAGTGTTCATCAAGTTAATAAAGTAAGTAAATAAGTTAATAAATAAGTGAATAAGTTATTAAATAAATATAACCTTACTTTGAAACTGGACACACATCTTTGTATTCCACTTCACATTTATGTTAAATTGTGAGCATGGCACCAGGGACAAATGCACCTGAGTAATGTCAAGAGGACTTACAGCCTTGCGTTTCAAAACGCAGTCGAGCCTCCAGCGATTTCCTTCCACCACAGGCCTCTTCAGAAAGATCTCAGGGCTCAGCCTGCACATTACGAACACAATCATATAGCAGATACAACATACTGCAGCAAAAGAACACCTCCTTTAAAGTCTACATGAAATCAGAATGGACACTCTCAAAATGCTCTGCTGCTTAAGATACAACTAAGTGTCAAGGCGTCAAGTGTTTTAGGAAGAGAATAGTCATACGCCATATTTAACCAGGAATAGTTGTAAATCATAATTAACTGCAAACTGTAAATGCCAATAAAAATTATGCAGACTTAAATCGATATTTGAATATTTCATATTCTACAAGTACAACTACATCAAAAACACACATTTAAATAGGCAATAATTTCTCATATAACCACCCACTCCCTCACACACACAGATCAGACTATTGAGTATATTCCAGGAGTGATATTTTTGAAATAAGGAAGGCTGAAACTCGACACTAGTGAAGTGAGATATACCGGTCTTGCTGTATAACATACACCTCCTACTCTGAGCCCCTGAACCTCTGCCACAGATTCGGCATGTAGGCAAGTAATGTCTACAGCAACACTACTACAGAGCATTACCAAACAGAGAAATAAACACAAAATACCATTTCATATCAGATTAAAGAGTACATTTTTCATTCATGGAAGATCATATTCAATCCAGCCTTGCTTTCTGTCAAAGTTTGACAGTTAACTGTGGCTCTTTTCTTGCATAACCATTTGACACTAAACAAAAACTGAACCAATAGACTATTCCAATTTAAACTTATACAAATAACTATGAAGGAGTTAGAATGTTAGAATGTTTCTGGTCATGATTTGTCTCACTTAAATGAGCATGGACTGCCACCGGTGCACCCTTACACAAATACATGCATGTCATGTGCTTCCTCCAATCACAGCTGATATGCACACACAACTACACATAAACTATTTTAGGTTAAATTCCCAGAAAAATGTAAACACGGTGACTCTGTGAAGTTATCGAAACACTGTTCTGTTTGTCGAAGCGATCTGTCCAGCTTACGATAGCAACATTGGCTCAACAAATAGTGTGAGTTGGGCCAAGACTATCTGTCTGCCTGAACATGTTTCCTTCTTGGAGGGTAAACAGTGAGTACATACCACCAGTCTGTAATGAAGATCTCCTCTTTGGCTTCCTCCAGCGCATTTGCAACATCCTCCATGTAGGTGTTGCCATTCACATACCTGGACAATTGAATTTCTTTTTCTTAGTTGTCAGATATCTCAGAGTAGAGGGTCAAATAGAAAGCCAAATAGACAGTTCATTGAAAAATTCTGTCATTGTTTAATCACCCTCATGCCGTTAAAAAGCTGTATGACTGTTTGACTGTATAACAACATTGGACCCCATTGTCTTTCATTGCATGGACAAAAAAAAACATTGTGACCTGAAAGTCATACAGGTATGAAATGACATGAGGGTGAGTAAATTATGTATTTATTTTTGGGTGAAATCTTAGATTAAATATACCATTTAGAGGGTATGTTCTCCTCCTCCCTGGCAAAAGATCCGAAGCGGTGGGTCCTTAAAAAGGCCTTGCCATGTTTCCGGACAAAGCTTTCAATGGACTGCCCCCACCACCGTGCATGTCTGTAGCTATTAAATTTCAGAACTAGTTTCCTACACAAGACACACAAACAAACACAAATTGTCTACAAGCTCAGAGAGACATTTATAAGTGACATTAAATTTGAGATTAAGTGAACACACCTGGACAGGTTCTCAATGCTCACTCCATGCTTGGTCTCTGTCTGTTTGGAGTCCATTTTGATGCTGAACTCATTGTCCACCAGCAGGACGAATGAAATTGCACCAGTGTCTGGTTTCATGTACAGCAGAAAAGAGTCCTTCACAACAAGCCACCTAAACAGAGAGCACAAAAGAATACATCATTAGACTCCATCATAACCATGAGGTCAAAACTAACCTAAAGTATGCTTGTCTAAAGCATTATTATACCGAGAGCGGTGGAAGTCAGCAATACAGTGTCAGTTTAATCAGAGAACGAAAGTAGCACGGTATCAGTGGAGCAGAGATAAACAGCTTGCTAGACTCAAAGAGACTTTACGGTGTGTGTGTGTGTGTGTGTGTGCGTGTGTGTGAGTGCCCGCTCTATCTGAATTGTGTATTTCACAGACAACACTGCTTTAAAGAGTGTCTCACTGCATGAATGCATTACCTCACATACAATAATTACCTCTTGGACCAGCGGTAGCAGACTTCATTGCGGCCACAGCAGTTCATGCCTGGGATACGGTGACCTCCTGACCTTTTATAAACAATGCCTTCTCTGAAAGATACAGGTTTGTATGAGTGCGTTAAAAGGGTGAATATCATGAAATCCATTAAAAATATTGTGTCATTTCAGATAATAAATGATTATAGATTATATGTTGCAAAAGATTAAACATTTTAGGAGCATCACATTTTTTCATTGTGACATTTTCATGACAAGCACATCCCCTCCCAAATTCTCATGACTTCTGGTATTTAAACATCATGGGAACATTTGTGATTTGTCAAGCATCCAGAAAAAACATCCTGACACATTATGGTACTTTGTGCTTAACATGCTTAGTTGAAACTACTGACACAATGTAAAAACAAATTAATGTCAATAAATATTAAATGAATCCAGAGAAATCCTAAATAAATGGTTTCATTTACTTTATGCAATATATTTCACCCTAAAATTATAAAACAAATTATCAGTGTGAGGCAATAATAAAACAGTAAAGTAAAAAGAGTGTGTCCTCACAAGCCTTTAGGGCCCAAGTCCTGAATGAAGGACAACTGGCTTACATCAATAAACTCCATCTGGAAAAGAGAAACAATTCTGCTTAAAACCAGTGAGACAGAGACGCAGCTTCATTTAAAAGAAGTTACACTAAATCCTCAACTATATTGACCCTCGGAGGGTATTAAAGAGGAAGAGAGGGAATGAAGGAAGGAATTTGAGAGAATTACGGATGTCCTTGATTAAAGCTGTTGGAAAAGCACTGAGCTGAGAGAAAGAGCTGCACATTAACACGCTCAGGACACACAGTCTCCATCTGTAATATCGATCCTCACGCTGCTGCTTCATTTAAGATAACTCAACGTGAGCTCCATCAGGGCCTGAACTCTATAATCAAGTGTGAGCTTACGGTGGCGTGATATTTTCGGTACATTGCCATCCTCAGCAGCTTGTTTAGGTAGTCTTCCAGTTGTTTCTGCAAAAGGAAAACACATATGTTAGTTGCTTTTAAAAGTTTGATTCTGTTGCATCAGTTCTGGATAATAGTAAATCTCAGAAAATAAAAATGGTATTCAAAGTCTCCAAAATATTTTTGGTGATGAAATTTAAACCTGAAATATGAAATCTAACGTTATCAATTATTTAAATGTACTTTAAATATCTAATCTATACTAACATATAGCATATATAAGCATTATATAATGTTTCTTAATGTTATTAATAAAAGTAGTTATTTATTAAGAATATACAGTATATTCTGAGGTATATATAAATTGTCGCAATTTTTATTGGTGTCTATATGCTGCAATTTACAAGTGCTACTACGCTGAGCGTCCTGCTTGTGAATATTAATCATGAAAGTGATGTTTGCCTAGTAAGCCTAATGTACTGGCTGAAAGGAAGAGCTGTAGACTGATAAACTGGTTAATTAATTATTCATTAGTTTATCTAAAGAATTTCTTTAAATATCTACAAAGTAAATGAAGAGGAAATATACGTTAGAAACTCAGGTCATTGAAAAAGTCAGCAGAATTTAGCTTTACTCAACAGCTGGACACTTACGAATTTCATCAGTAGATTATGAGAATATTCTCATGTGACCCACATTTATGATATGACAATCAGAGTATTGTTATACATACTCAGATACCACTAAACCATGTTAATGACGTTGTGTAGAATAGACCTGACCACAGACTCACACGCCTTGTGATGATGCAAATTACATCATGCTCAAAATTGTCTGTAAACACTTCCTGTCAAGGGTTGGTGATGCAGAAAGCATGTTGGAGTGACTCACCCTCCGACTAGACACTTGCTCCTCTCTTGCCAACTCATCTCTGCCTCCCCGAGGCAGTGCAGGCATCTGCCTCACCTCGCTCCTCTTTATGCTCTTCCTTCTCTCAGTATGGCTAAAAGACAGAGATAACATAGTCTGAGAGAAAAACAAGGAATAACAATAGCAAAGAGTGAATGGTGAGAATGAGTAGCCATGAAATCTAAGAAAAGTGAAACAAAATGGAAGAGAACAGGGGAGAACAGAAAGAAAAAGAAATCAGATACAAAATCAACAGGAAAAAGGGGGTGTAGAGGGAGTGAGAATAATAGCTTCTATAAGAATGAGAAGAGTATTAACTGATCTGCTTCCTTTACACCTGGTATTAAGAACCGTCTAGGGCCACTGAATCACAAGTGGTCGTGCGAGACGCATTACCGCTTACACTAAGTAGTAACATGGATCTCCAATGCATCTCCTGTAACCATTTGTGATCAGGAGTGAATTTCAAACAGCATTTTTGAGACCTGAATAGGCACAGTGAGAAGAGAATGCTACTCAAAGAGTCACTCAATTTATTTGAGATAAACTGGAAGGGAAATCTTCTTGAAACAAATTGAAATCTTTTCATGTTTATGTTATTAAATGCCATATTAACAATCAGTACACAAGCTGAGACTACAAACCCAATTCCAAAAAAGTTGGGACACTGTACAAATTGTGAATAAAAAAGGAATGCAATAATTTACAAATCTCATAAACTTATATTTTATTCACAATAGAATATAGATAACATATCAAATGTTGAAAGTGAGACCTTTTGAAATGTCATGCCAAATATTGGCTCATTTTGGATTTCATGAGAGCTACACATTCCAAAAAAGTTGGGACAGGTAGCAATAAGAGGCCGGAAAAGTTAAATGTACATATAAGGAACAGCTGGAGGACCAATTTGCAACTTATTAGGTCAATTGGCAACATGATTGGGTATAAAAAGAGCCTCTCAGAGTGGCAGTGTCTCTCAGAAGTCAAGATGGGCAGAGGATCACCAATTCCCCCAATGCTGCGGCGAAAAATAGTGGAGCAATATCAGAAAGGAGTTTTTCAGAGAAAAATTGCAAAGAGTTTGAAGTTATCATCATCTACAGTGCATAATATCATCCAAAGATTCAGAGAATCTGGAACAATCTCTGTGCGTAAGGGTCAAGGCCGGAAAACCATACTGGATGCCCGTGATCTTCGGGCCCTTAGACGGCACTGCATCACATACAGGAATGCTACTGTAATGGAAATCACAACATGGACTCAGGAATACTTCCAGAAAACATTGTCGGTGAACACAATCCACCGTGCCATTCGCCGTTGCCGGCTAAAACTCTATAGGTCAAAAAAGAAGCCATATCTAAACATGATCCAGAAGCGCAGACGTTTTCTCTGGGCCAAGGCTCATTTAAAATGGACTGTGGCAAAGTGGAAAACTGTTCTGTGGTCAGACGAATCAAAATTTGAAGTTCTTTTTGGAAAACTGGGACGCCATGTCATCCGGACTAAAGAGGACAAGGACAACCCAAGTTGTTATCAGCGCTCAGTTCAGAAGCCTGCATCTCTGATGGTATGGGGTTGCATGAGTGCGTGTTGCATGGGCAGCTTACACATCTGGAAAGGCACCATCAATGCTGAAATGTATAGCCAAGTTCTAGAACAACATATGCTCCCATCCAGACGTCGTCTCTTTCAGGGAAGACCTTGCATTTTCCAACATGACAATGCCAGACCACATACTGCATCAATTACAACATCATGGCTTCGTAGAAGAAGGATCCGGGTACTGAAATGGCCAGCCTGCAGTCCAGATCTTTCACCCATAGAAAACATTTGGCGCATCATAAAGAGGAAGATGCGACAAAGAAGACCTAAGACAGTTGAGCAACTAGAAGCCTGTATTAGACAAGAATGGGACAACATTCCTATTCCTAAACTTGAGCAACTTGTCTCCTCAGTCCCCAGACGTTTGCAGACTGCTATAAAAAGAAGAGGGGATGCCACACAGTGGTAAACATGGCCTTGTCCCAACTTTTTTGAGATGTGTTGATGCCATGAAATTTAAAATCAACTTATTTTTCCTTTAAAATGATACATTTTCTCAGTTTAAACATTTGATATGTCATCTATGTTGTATTCTGAATAAAATATTGAAATTTGAAACTTCCACATCATTGCATTCTGTTTTTATTCACAATTTGTAGAGTGTCCCAACTTTTTTGGAATCAGGTTTGTATATTTGATGCAAAAGTCTGCTGTAACAATCTTAACTATAAACATTATTTTTGCTGATATGTTATGAAGGTAACCTACCTATTCAAAAAATAACATGTAGAGTGTTTCAGATGGCCACATGTTTACTACCATTCAAGTGTCTGAGGTCTGTAAGATTTTTTTAATCTCTTAGTCTCTTTTTAGGCTCTCATGCTCGCCAAGGATGCTTTTATTTGTTTAAAAAAAAAAAAAAAAAAATTTAAATAGTAATATTCTCAAATGTTATTACAAATTTAAATAACGGTCTTCAATTTTAATATTTTTTTAAAATGCAATTTATTCCTGTGATGACAAAACTGAATTTTCTGCATCAGTCTTCAGTGTCACTTGATCCTTCAGAAATCATTCTGATAAGCTAATTTGCAGCTCAATAAACAATGCTTATTATTATCAATGTTGAAAACACTTGTGCTGCTTAATATGTTTGTGGAAAGTCTGATATATATTTTTCAGTATTGTAATATAAAAGTCTTTATGGTCACTTTTTATCAGTTTGACGCATCCATTACACCAGTGTGCAACTGCATGATAAACACAAATAGTAAAAAAAAAAAAAAATAATAATAAAGCATTTTAATAAACTAATTTCATTTAAATAATTATTTAATTAGGTTCATCAAAAAAATCATTGAAAGTTTTAAACACTTTTTTGCACAACTGCTGATTGATAGATAAGCAGTTAAGCAATCTTTTTATGTTGTCCAGTGTGTATGTAGCTGTGACGAGTAGGGCGAGCGAGAGCCGTGAGAGAGCGACACGAGGCCGGTGAGTGATTGGATGATGAGCGCCAGCTGCACGTCACACCGGTCTCGGATCTCTCACGGAGGAGTGACAGGAGCATAAAAGGAGGAGCGACGACAGTGAAGGACGAGAGAGGACTAGGCCTGGATTTACGTTGTGTTTTGTTTACGGTTTTTTATGTGTGTGCACGGAAGTCGTCCGTGAGGGGCTGCCGCTTTTACTTTCAGTTTATTTGATTAAAGTTTGTTAACGTTCACCGGTTCCCGCCTCCTCCTTCCCATATCTACAAACCCCGTTACAGTAGCATTTACATTACAAATGCGATGTGGTCATTTGCATTTCCAAATGTGGTTTGTGTGAACTTCTTACAAAATGTTTTGCATTTAGTGCCATGATCGGACTGCATAACAGGTGTAAACGGTTAATTTAGTGAGTTTATCTGTAGGGTGGGGGTCTGACCTTCGGGTGGGCAGTGGGATCCTCATGAGGGTCTTGTATCGCAGAAGCTCTCTGTGCAGTTCCATGAAGTGCTTTTCTTTTCTCTTGACTATCCAGGTGAAGTTCCCATGTTTGAGCTCTATCTTAAACACGGATGGCATTGCCTGTGGACACAGCAGTGATGTGAGACCTGTGACATCTTTCAACATTTTAACTAGTGTGTGCTCCACAGACCTTGGACACGCCTCTGTGTTTGGAGATTTTGAAGCGGTCTGGGGCCCTGGTGAAACGTTCCACATCTAGGATCTTGGCAGTGATGGGGGCAGCGATCAGGTACACCTGCGCTTCTGTCTCTTTAAAACCAACTGTCCTGTACACGGCAGAGAAAGGGATACAGGAAGCTCCTGTAGGAAAACAACAGTGCGGACTGAGACATGCCTGCGGGTTATGTGAGCTCCAGTGCGTGTGTGCTGAACACTTGTTGTGACGTGCCTCATCATGTTACACAGTTGTCCTTACATCACTCACTTTTACACACGTCCCCCACAGCCCAGATCCCTGATTAGACAGAACTATTGTAACCCTTTTCCACTTCCTGAATGAAAAATTATTGGCAACACAAATCCTATTTCTCCAGTCTCACTTGTACTACTAAACTAAATAAATATATGTATTCTGCACACTGATATAGCTTGCAAATCTTAATTAATTTAATACAAACTTTCGGTCATGTGACCTTCATCAGGAATCATTTTCAAACAGGAAGTCAAACAAACCTAAATTTAAAATACAAAGCAGCCAATGAGAAAATCATTACAATCAATAACAGCCAATCACATACCAGGACAGAAAAACTGACAACCTAATTCAATGGATCAAATACAATTAGCCAAAATACATGCATTACAAACTACACTCACCTAAAGGATTATTAGGAACACCATACTAATACTGTGTTTGACCCCCTTTCGCCTTCAGAACTGCCTTAATTCTACGTGGCATTGATTCAACAAGGTGCTGAAAGCATTCTTTAGAAATGTTGGCCCATATTGATAGGATAGCATCTTGCAGTTGATGGAGATTTGTGGGATGCACATCCAGGGCACGAAGCTCCCGTTCCACCACATCCCAAAGATGCTCTATTGGGTTGAGATCTGGTGACTGTGGGGGCCATTTTAGTACAGTGAACTCATTGTAATGTTCAAGAAACCAATTTGAAATGATTCGAGCTTTGTGACATGGTGCATTATCCTGCTGGAAGTAGCCATCAGAGGATGGGTACATGGTGGTCATAAAGGGATGGACATGGTCAGAAACAATGCTCAGGTAGGCCGTGGCATTTAAACGATGCCCAATTGGCACTAAGGGGCCTAAAGTGTGCCAAGAAAACATCCCCCACACCATTACACCACCACCACCAGCCTGCACAGTGGTAACAAGGCATGATGGATCCATGTTCTCATTCTGTTTACGCCAAATTCTGACTCTACCATCTGAATGTCTCAACAGAAATCGAGACTCATCAGACCAGGCAACATTTTTCCAGTCTTCAACTGTCCAATTTTGGTGAGCTCGTGCAAATTGTAGCCTCTTTTTCCTATTTGTAGTGGAGATGAGTGGTACCCGGTGGGGTCTTCTGCTGTTGTAGCCCATCCGCCTCAAGGTTGTGCGTGTTGTGGCTTCACAAATGCTTTGCTGCATACCTCGGTTGTAACGAGTGGTTATTTCAGTCAAAGTTGCTCTTCTATCAGCTTGAATCAGTCGGCCCATTCTCCTCTGACCTCTAGCATCAACAAGGCATTTTCGCCCACAGGACTGCCGCATACTGGATGTTTTTCCCTTTTCACACCATTCTTTGTAAACTCTAGAAATGGTTGTGCGTGAAAATCCCAGTAACTGAGCAGATTGTGAAATACTCAGACCGGCCCGTCTGGCACCAACAACCATGCCACGCTCAAAATTGCTTAAATCACCTTTCTTTCCCATTCTGACATTCAATTTGGAGTTCAGGAGATTGTCTTGACCAGGACCACACCCCTAAATGCATTGAAGCAACTGCCATGTGATTGATTGATTAGATAATTGCATTAATGAGAAATTGAACAGGTGTTCCTAATAATCCTTTAGGTGAGTGTATACTTCGAATAACAGACAATAATGAATACCAAAGGGTAATACAGCAAATGGATTATTTGGGTCTGAAATAATAATAATAATAATCATTTACCTGAAGGGTTGAACTCGCTGTCCACCTCTTCAGGTTCATCCTCAGCATCTGAGAATCCCAGTTCCCTGGTGTCCAGGTTCTCCACAGTGTCACTCATGTCTGCTTTTATCCGATTGAGTTCCTTCTTATAGGCTCACTGAAACATTCAGCACTATTCAGCCTAAAGGGCCAGCATTGCCTGTTTGAACACACAAACACACACATGACATGTCCAGTCAATACCCTAAAAATATGGTTCTCAACTACTGTAGAAAAAACAATACTAAATATCCTCAAAATATAATAACTAACCAAATAATCATGCATAATTAGAATTGCAAACTAGGTTTCGCAACTTCTAAAAAGGAAGGAGAAAATCTTTTGCTGTCAATGTCAAGGTTGTGCGTCCAATTAAGTTTTTGGATCGAACTCATCTGTGACTTTGTAGAAGCTAGTAAAATCAGTTAGATTCCATCACAGACGGGTTGTGTGACATGCACTCATTCTTGAAAATCATGAATATTAAATACTGATTCACTAGTAAATTAATCATTGCCTGCCATGTGCATAAAATACTGAAATTCAATTTCGTATGATAAACAACTCCAGTACTGTGTTGTCCAATTTTACTTGATGTCCGATTTCAATTCTGGGTCCTGAAGCAAAACCAGTTCCAATCTAATTACATTTGATTCGTTTGTAAAGCAAACCAATATGTCTTTTTCATATTCTTTTTCCATTCAGAAATTAACGTGTTATGTTTCCATTGTGCTTGGTACATTTGTGTAACATCATAATGTAATTAAATGTTCTTTAGTCTTTAAAAACCTTTGTAAATTATTATATTATATTATATTATATTATAATATAATATAATATAATATAATATAATATAATATAATATAATATAATATAATATACACCGATCAGGAATAACATTATGACATTATGAGGTGAAGAGAATAACACTGATTATCTCTTCATCACGGCACCTGTTAGTGGGTGGGATATATTAGGCAGCAAGTGAACATTTTGTCCTCAAAGTTGATGTGTTAGAAGCAGGAAAAATTGGCAAGCTTAAGGATTTGAGTGAGTTTGACAAGAGCCAAATTGTGATGGCTATACGACTGGGTCAGAGCATCTCCAAAACTGCAGCTCTTGCGGGGTGTTCCCGGTCTGCAGTGGTTAGTGTCTATCAAAAGTGGTCCAAGGAAGGAACAGTGGTGAACCAGTGACAGGGTCATGGGCGGCCAAGGCTCATTGATGCACGTGGAGAGAGAAGGCTGGCCCGTGTGGTCCGATCAAACAGACGAGCTACTGTAGCTCAAATTGCTCAAGAAGTTAATGCTGGTTCTGATAGAAAGGTGTCAGAATACACAGTGCATCGCAGTTTGTTGCGTATGGGGCTGCAGAGCCGCAGACCAGTCAGGGTGCCCATGCTGACCCCTGTCCACCTCCGAAAGCGCCAACAGTGGGCACGTGAGCATCAGAACTGGACTACAGAGCAATGAAAGAAGGTGGCCTGGTCTGATGAATCACGTTTTCTTTTACATCACGTGGATGGTCAGGTGCGTGTGCGTCGCTTACCTGGGGAACACATGGCACCAGAATCCACTATGGGAAGAAGGCAAGCCGGCAGAGGCAGTGTGATGATTTAGGCAATGTTCTGCTGGGAAACCTTGGGTCATGCCATTCATGTGGATGTTACTTTGACACGTAACATCCACATGACCTAAGCATTGTTGCAGACCATGTACACCCTTTCATGGAAACGGTATTCCCAGGTGGCTGTGGCCTCTTTGAGCAGGATAATGCCACAAAGCAAAAATGGTTCAGGAATGGTTTGAGGAGCACAACAACGAGTTTGAGGTATTGACCTGGCCTCCAAATTCCCCAGATCTCAATCCAATCAAGCATCTGTGGGATGTGCTGAACAAACAAGTCCGATCCATGGAGGCCCCACCTCGCAACTTACAGGACTTAAAGGATCTGGTGCTAACATCTTGATGCCAGATACCACAGCACACCTTCAGGGGTCTAGTGGAGTCCATGCCTTGACGGGTCAGGGCTGTTTTGGCAGCAAAAGGGGGACCAACACAATATTAGTAATGATAATGTTATGCCTGATCAGTGTATATTATACTTTTATTCAACAAGGACACAATAAATTAGAAATAAAATCTTTTGAACTTTTTATTCATTAAAAAAAATCCTAAAAAAATAAATGTATCATGTTTTTTTAAGCAGTACAATTGTTTCAACATTGATAATAGTAAGAAATGCTTCTTGAGCACCAGATCAGCACATTGACACTGAAGACTGGAGTAATGGCTGCTGATAATTCAGCTTTGGAAGCACAGGAATAAATAAAATAAAAAATTAGAAAGGTTATTTTAAATTGTAATAATATCTCACAATATTTATGTATTTCACAATACAATATGTATTTTTGATCAAATAAATGCAGCCTTTGGGCATAAAAGAGAATTAGTGATGCAATCTCGGTGCATTAATGGTGCGGTCTTGGCATAGAATTACTGATCCATGCTAACCAGCCAAACCTTGACCCCCTAAGTTTGCTCATTTCTATTTAAAACATTTCCTCTTTCAATCAGGCCAAAGGTCAGAGGTTAAATGTCTTCTCTTGTGGAGCATGGGTTCCCTTCAGTGAATATTATTCTAATAATACACACAAGATCAGATCAGTGTCATTCTCTCACAAAAACAGCTATTAAAAAGGAGGCCAACATCCTGTTTTCTGCAATATCACTGGGAGCAAAACCAAGAAAATTCCCCAAACAGTTCAGGAATCACAGTGATAATTGCTTTCAGAAATACAAAATCCAAGAAGCTGTTCACTGCTCATGCTGTTATATTCCTTTAACATTAGTCAGTGGCATGACCGAGAGGTTGAAGAATATGAATTCAGATCTCTGAAGTTGATAGGATTGGTGACCCATCTGAAACTATAAATGCAACAAAACAAAATCATCACCAACAGAGTTCATAATTGATGTGCGGCAGAGTGCTTCAATAGCTCGATAATTGCAGATGTGGGTTTTGTGTCTAAAATAGAGAGTTCCGTGAAGGAAAAAATATAGAGCAACACGGTATAAAGTACAAAGGCAAAAAGAACGAGTCAAAAATATTAAAGAAAAATGCTGAAACTGAGCAGCTGAGTCACCGCTTGTTACTAACGCAACACAATTCACATCGACAAGTTCACTGAAACAAAAAAAGTAACCACTAACACTATTTTTCAAGCCTTTCACACAACATAAAGTCAACATTTGTGTTCTTAAAACAAAAATATCATTATTAGAGAATATGAAAAAACAAACAGAGCTGCTCTCTCGATTTCTCTCACAAAGACTTTAGTTGCCTTCCTTTAGACTGCAGTAATTTTGCTGCCAAGCGCATGTTCTCTCTGTAACTACCCCACAAAACCTTCTATTAAACATAATGGAACATTTTCTCCTTTCATTGGTTGGTTGCAGTGGGCTGCAGAGTACAGATACTAGCTGGTCTATTCAGTTTGATCGCATAATGGCAATTTAAAACGTGTGAAAGAGAAATAATGTGTGTTAGAGAGAAGCTGAAACGTCTAAACTTCCTATCTTACATAAGATGAGTCTAACAGTGTGAGGTGTGGCTCTTTGGAAAATCTGAACTCGATATGACATCACCGTTTCCAGTCCAACTACCTTTGGAAGCCTCTGCTTAACTCGGAGAAACAAACTCAGTCCTTCGATCCTTAATCATAGTAGACAGAAAGTCCTGAAAACCATTCACAAACAAAGAGACAACTCTGGCATGTTTCAAATCATCTCACAATATTTATTTCGCAAATTCTTCGTGACAATGTCACCATTTTGAACTTTCTTTCAGTCAACGTGAAATTGGAATTCTATTTACTTTCTCAGTGTATGTTCCTGGTCTTTCTGTAAATGATTGGTTTCAAACGGGAAAAAAAGTTTGTCTGTAATACCAAATCTAAATATAATAACTTCCTTTTTCAGCTGACATCATTTTGGCCCCTCGGGTTATAGGCATTCTTTTAAAATGCTCCTATTAAAAATGGACATTCCAATTTACCACGATCAAATCAATTACAGCCCTACATTTCACACAGAAATACCAGTGTTTACTGTAAATATACAGGACGGTGTAGCTAGTGGGTAATGTGTAAACAAGAGTGGTACTGGTAGAGAGGTTCCTAATGGAAGGAAGGACTCATTCATTCTCTTTGTGTAGGTGAACATTTATGACTGTGGTATCTCATGCGTGTCTCCCACCTGTGCACTGACCTTTAGAGGCAGCTTTAAAGAGATGTGCAGGTCAGTGAGGGGCAATGAATCAGATGCGTCAGCCATCACACATCAATCTCAGAATGGAGCATTCCTGGGTAAGGGGGCATATTTACTGTTTCAAGATATACAGTCAAACCAAAATGTATTCAGACACCTTCAACGTGCTATAATACCAATTTAGGTCAACCACTGACCAAGCAATGCTTAATTTTGTTCAGTCTGTGGTGTAAAAGGTCACATCAGCAATTAAAAAAAAAAACACTTAAGCAAAACATGGTCAGATCAAAGTGTCTGAATAATTTTGGTCCCAAATTTGTATCAATATTACTGGTAGCCACTCTGTATCAAGAATTTTTGGGTATAATATATGTCATAGTTTACTTTATTTTGCTATCCTCACTTACATAAATTAACTATAGTGTCCTGCGCCCACTAGTAAAAAATTATATCTGGTGTCTGAATAATTTTTGGTTTGACTGTATATACACACACACACACACACACATGTGTGATTTAACAGACAAAACTATGTTCCGTGTATTGCATGGTAGAGACAAAGACTAGGCTAATTCCTCATATGTTTGAAGTGAACCTATTTAGGAAGCAAACTAAACCCAAAACATATTGAAAATCAGCCAAACATACAATGACACTAAGCTATCATTTAAAACTATGGGAAATACCATTTACTTCAACCCAGGGAATAGTTTGCCTTCAGTTTGTTCATCAATATGCAATATGTTTGTCCAGCAGCTCTCTTGAAGAGGAAACAAAACAAAAGCTCTGATAAAAAGAAAAACATATGAACGTTGAAGATCATTGGCTCTCGGCGCCTCTAAATAAACAAATCTTGATGTAAATTATCTAAAGCAGGAGACAGGCCGTGCAGTGAACTGTAGAAAATAACTGCGCTCTACCTGTTAGACAAGCCAAGCTAATATAAACCAATAAACACTTTCAACATGCGCCCCCACTTTCATTTTTCAGTATTTTGTCTTGATTGCCAAGAACAATAATAAACATTTCTTAAAACAAGAAGAATGTTCTTGATATAGTATATTATACCCAGATATTATATATAGTATATTTTACGTACTAAACTACAGAAATACACAGATAATGAGGGGAGAAGAAGTCAGTGAGAACGTTCTGTGGATGGGATATCAGCTTTTGCTTCCTGCCAACAAGTTCCTGCCCATTGTAATTCGTCATGGAGACAAGGCTCACGGCATTTGGGAGGAGAGCAAAAAAAATATTATGCAACCACATAGGTTAGAGCTTTACGAGAAACTGTGCTACAGACACTGGAGTCACTCATGTGTGTTGGGGCACGCATGAGACTAAAGAATAGTGGGAATTATTTGCATTGTCATTGTAAGACATGAAGCCACAAACAAAAGTAATCTATTCATCTTTCATATTAGGATGGGCTTTGTGTCATGGAATGGCAGTCTCCAAGTAAGTTTAAAATGTCCTTGCCAACCTGATGTGCAGTTCAGCATGACTGTTTCTACTGGTGAAAGGGCCTGATTTTTTTTTTTTTTTTATCAAGATCTGTTTTCAGAGCAAATGCACTTTGTACCTGAAGGCAATTTATGACAGGACGGTGTTCACTAAACAAATCAGCACTACAGTTGTTCTGTCATGTGTCGTTTTAACATGTTAGAGATAGCATAAACTTCCCAGCAGCTCAGGGTCAGAAGTCTCTTGCATTCTGATTAATGAATGACATGATTGAAGTATAAGAGATAAGTAAACAACAAAGAGGGCCATTTAAAACACTAAATTGTGTACTGCATTATTATTTATAATAAATTAAGTTAAAATTCACTATATATTAAATTGTAGTGTATTGTATTCCTGCCCTTTAGCACAACTGAAAAAAACAAGAGAGGGATTTTGGAGCCTGAGCAAAGCCAAGTTGACTTTCCTCTCTCTTGTGCACTGGTCACACATTCCACCATGGATACAAAAGCCTCTCACACTGGGGTGTGAGACAGGAGCCAAGGCATATCGGTACCAGAAAGACGTTCACATGTCACAATTACACACACACACACACACACACACACACACACACACACACACACACACACACACACACACACACACACACACACACACACACAGACAGACAGACAGACAGACAGAGACAGACAGACAGACAGACAGACAGACAGACAGACAGACAGCTAGAAATTTCCAAGTCTTCATTCCCTCTAACTTTGCAAGCTGAGACACAAGTTTGGAGCGGAGCAGAGCATGAAACAACAACAAACTGCACAAAGTTTCACTGACCTGCCCTGGTAGACGTGATTCCCACATGATAAATCAACTGTGCTGTTTGACTCCTACAACAATGAAATACTAACTCATAATTTCGCAGACAGCGTTAAAAGAGTCTCTCTCCTTTTCTGTGACTACAAACAGACAGGGAGGGCAGTGGAGAGATCAGTCATAGGCCAATGTGTTACAACGGGGCGGGGCCTTTCCTGGATTCTGAAGTGTCAGTCACAATCGCTCAGCCAATCAAGTTCAGAAAGTCACAATATGCTCCTCCCCATCTCAGCTGTTTTATGCATTTAGACTGACTGATGTCTTCCCATGGAGTAGAAATGTTTGTAATGAGGACATGTTGCTGTGAGACTGTCATTACCCTCCTAAGACCCTGAAAAAAACGTTTTTTGAATTTAGTATTTTTTCATGTCATTACATTGTTTAGAGCATAAGAAACAAATGGAAAAAAAGAAAAAAAAAAACATTTTGAAAAATGTTATTCATGTTATGCTATGTCCTCGTAAGTGGACACCAGGACTCAGTTGTTTAAAAAATAAAATGACATGAAATGAGATGAAACAATGGGATTTTTTTCTGTTCACCAATCAATTTTAAGGTTTCAGGATTTTGTTTAACCAAATTCTTAACTATGTTATGAAAGATATAACAGAATGAATTGATATACCATTTTACTTTATGCAATATATGGGTAAAATGGCCATACATGGGTTTTCCCATTCAATGCAATGTATCTATACACTGTCTCTAATTTGCATATTAATGTGTTCTTGGAGCAACATGAAATGAAAAAGGAAGTGTAATAATAATAGTAATAGAATAATAATAGAGTAATAGTTGGCAACATTTTCATAATAATATCTAATATTTTATAGGAATATTGATGTGTAATTTCTTTCCCTATTCACTTGTTGTGTCTCCTAAAATGCCTGATAAACATTTAAGTCATGATTTAAGTCATGGTGTCCTCTATTGAGGACATGTATGAAATCAATGCCCTGTTTTGTAACCGAAAGTCATATTTTATGACTAGATTAGAAAGCCCATCACATTTTCCTGAGATGTTGATTTATAACAAACAATTTGTCAGATTTAAATGATAATTACAAAATATTACAATATATTAACATATTTCCATAAGAGTGCTAAATTTGATCATTCAGTCATTTTTAAAGACCAAGGAGAAGTTGTTGTCCTGATGAAACCTCAAAACAAATGGTATCTCTGAGAGCCCTAAATGTGCTCTTTTCAGGACATCCAGACTTAAAACTGTGACATGTATGGTGTCAGAGAAATTCACTAAAATATAATGTCCTTGTACATAGACAGTGGCGCCCAGGAGGTTAATTTTAATCAAAGAAGCAAGGTAATGGAGGAAATTACTCACTGCTCTTGACTAAAGAACTTTTTTAGCTTTAATAAGGATTAATATTTTTTTAATTCATGCAGTGCAGACTGTTTGATAACGTTATTCAATTTCTGTATATTTCCTACTTGTTAGACAGCTAAGAAGGGTAAATATGACATTCATTATGGGTTTATGTGAGGATTGTTTTAAGTTCACTTAAATTAAAAGTTGTGCCCCTGGTTTCACAGACAAGGCTTAAACCTAGTCCCAGACTAAAATGCATGTTTGAGTTGTTTTAACTGAAAGCAACTTTCACTGACACATCTTAAAATATGTCAGTGCCATTGTTTTGTCTCAAGATGCACATCAGTGATGTTTTTTTTCTATAGGGCACATTTATAAAAGCTACTTAAATGCCCTAATTGAACTAAGGCTTAATCCTTGCTTTTTCAATTATACTGTAATGTTGAATGGCTATAATTAATGTTTAAAATGTGTCTCATTTTCATCGAGACATCAGTAGCTGTATTAGTATACACTGGCTATCATTCATAAAAAGATGCCATTAAACAAGTATTTAATATATACTGTCTTTACATTAATTTGGAGATTAACAATTAAATTATTACATTATAAAATATATTCAAAATTTAAGTGTTTTTAATCGCGATTAATCATAGAAAAATGTGATTAATCTAGTACATTTTTTTATTGATTGACAGCACTAATTTATTCAAATACTTTAGCTAAAGTAATATGTTTTGAATAATGTCTAAGTTATACTTGTTCAAAACAAACTTAGCAAAGTTTGTACTATTTTCTGTTTATTTTGATAAATAAAAATGTATTTTTGTTTGTTTAATAAATATAATGTCATTAAAATATATTCATTTTAAAAATACAGGAACAACATTTTTTAAAAAGTAAAGATTCTGAAAGCATTGACAGAGATCCCATAATAATTTAATATAGCTTTACAGCATTAACAATAAATATATTTTATTATATGATTAATATTGTAACATTATAGGCATCAATTTAAAGCATCCTTGCTAAATAAAAGTATTAATTTGTTAATTTACAGTAACTTAATTTACAGCAATCGTAATTTACAGTAACAGCTGTGTAAAGTCCTGTTTATGAGGTCTTATGCATGAGCTCTGATGTCGCTGCAACTACAGTATGTTAAAATGAGACTTGATACTTGGAGGTCGTAATGTCAAACCAACTTATCTCCAGGCTGCTCAGCAGTCAGGGCCATAGTTTACCCTTGGAGCAGTTTGTTCTGCTCCTCAAACAAACTGCAATCATTTTCCTGAAGCCCTTCCTCTCCAACAATCCATCTGTTTTCCATGGTGAGGAGAGTTCCACTCCACTGTGTCTAAATGGATTAATCACTGAAGAACAAGAGCCACACTAAAGAACATCCCAGCGTATCTGACGCTCTGTGGCCAACAACAAAGACAGAGGAGAAGATAGACTTCTGAGCACCATAAATCATTTATATTTTCAATTTTCCGCCTTGTCTGATGCAGGACCTCTGGTCTATGGAGTCTGTAATAATTACCACGGCAGGGTGTGCCAGAGCGGCCATACCTTTGCTCAAATGACAGGCATTACCATTTATCACAGCCGCAAGCAAACATCTCTGTCTCTCTCACACACACAAAACAATATCAGCTGAACTGCAGACCTTCAAGTGCACAGGAGAGAGGGGAGAGGAATATAAAAAGAGACAGTGCAATGTAAGGTAAACAGAGATTAAAAGAAAAGTTACAGAGTTTAATGGCTTTGCATAACAGCTAGTTTCATTAGTGTCACATGAGCCCATCTGCTACTAACAACACTTAATCACAGGAAGCACACTAACTCTGAACGTCTAACGCAAAACAATGATAACAAACTCAGGGCCATCATACTAAGTAGACCATTGTGGGCCGTAGTTCCCCTACTATAATATATATATATATATATATATATATATATATATATATATATATATATATAGTTTTATAGTTTTTTTTTTTACAGACTGTAAACTATAGTAATATGTGACTTTATATTACACCGAATCATATTTTTGCTGAATCTTGAAGGGTCAGAACAGTATTACATACAACGCTATTGCCCTCTAGTGGACGGTATTAAAAAAACAATTTCTGTCCCTTTGAAACTTCATTCCACGCTAACCACTTACAGTACAGTATATGTGTGTGCATACAGGCAAGCAAGCATGGATCAAGAAAGGATGTTTGTTTTCACAGTTATGTGTGTTCCTCAAATCCTTCCTAAAGAGCAATATGTAAAACAAAATCTGCTATGGTTTGAGCTACACTTCCTCTCAAGCTGAAGGAGGATGAGTTGTTCTCATGTGCTATAAAGATTGTTTGTTGAATGTGATCACTAGATCACAGGGTACAATATTACTGCAAATGGCACAGCTGTTGATTGGGGAAAAAACAATTAGAATGAAGACTTTGACCACACCACACCATAACAACAACACTTTAAATCACACAAACACTAAGTTACACATTACACAAATGCACAAATTACGTATAACAATACTTTGCATCTTTGATTTAACAGAAGAGAGGAAAAAATGTTAAGTAAACATGGAAAAAGAAAGAAAGAAAAAGAATATTATCTCTGTTTCCTGTTGCTCATGCTGCATGTTCAGGTTAGTTCTAGACACTGATGATGGTAATTTACAGAAGGGCTCAATATCAGCAGCTCAGTCCTTTCCAGTCATAAAACAGATTAATGATCTATATCTTAATTCATGTCTCCACATTATTCAGTCAACATCAAAATCTAATTTGCATGAGATGCATTTTTGCTTTGAATTTGTCAAAGTGTACGCGTCTTCACTTGCCAGCAGAAAAATTGTATGTAATGCTTGTACTTTGCACATTAACTAAAACATTGGATGGGGTAGACCTATCGTATTGCATCTTGCTAACAGAGATAATTTCCTATTATATTTATATTACCTGAAACAAAATGCTATGTGTATAGGGCCACCCCTACCATCCCACAGGCTCAATTAATTTTTAAAATTATGAGGTCTTTAAAATTATGAAGCCTAACAAATCAGAATGAAGACAACACAATTTTAAAATTTCCAAAATGACAATATTTAATTATATAATATATATATATACAAACACCGATCAGGCATAACATTATGACCACTGACAGGTGAAGTGAATGACACTGATTATCTCTTCATCACGGCACCTGTTAGTGGGTGGGATATATTAGGCAGCAAGAGAACAGTTGCGTATGGGGCTGCATAGCCGGAGACCAGTCAGGGTGCCCATGCTGACCCCTCTCCACCCCCGAAAGTGCCAACAGTGGGCATGTGAGCATCAGAACTGAACCACTGAGCAATGGAAGAAGGTGGCCTGATTTGATGAATCAAGTTTTCTTTTACATCACGTGGATGGCCGGGTGCGTGTGCGTCGCTTACCTGGGGAACACATGGCACCAGGATGCACTATGGGAAGAAGGCAAGCTGGCAGAGGCAGTGTGATGCTTTGGGCAATGTTCTTCTGGGAAACCTTGGGTCCTGCCATCCATGTGGATGTTATTTTGTACCACCTACCTAACAATTTTTTTTTGCAGACCATGTACATCCTCGACGGGTCAGGGCTGTTTTGGCAGCAAAAGGGGGACCAACACAATATTAGGATATAATGTCATAATGTTATGTTATATGTCATAATGTTATACCTGATCGGTGTATATATATATATATATCGATCAGGCATAACATTATGAACAATGACAGGTGAAGTGAATAACACTGATTATCTCTTTATCATGGCACCTGTTAGTGGGTGGAATATATTAGGCAGCAAGTGAACATTTTTTCCTCAAAGTTGATGTGTTAGAAGCAGGAAAAATGGGCAAGCATAAGGATTTGAGCGAGTTTGACAAGGGCCAAATTGTGATGGCTAGACGACTGGGTCAGAGCATCTCCAAAACTGCAGCTCTTGTGGGGTGTTCCTGGTCTACAGTGGTCAGTATCTATCAAAAGTGGTCCAAGGAAGAAACAGTGGTGAACCGGCGACAGGGTCATGAGCGGCCAAGGCTCATTGATGCACGTGGGGAGCAAAAGCTGGCCCGTGTGGTCCGATCAAACAGACGAGCTACTGTAGCTCAAATTGCTCAAGAACTTAATGCTGGTTCTGATAGAAAGGTGTCAGAATACACAGTGCATCGCAGTTTGTTGCGTATGGGGCTGCATAGCCGGAGACCAGTCAGGGTGCCCATGCTGACCCATGTCCACCTGCCGAGCATCAGAACTGAACCACTGAGCAAGGGAAAAAGGTGGCCTGGTCTGATGAATCACGTTTTCTTTTACATCACGTGGATGGCCAGGTGCATGTGCGTCGCTTACCTGGGGAACACATGGCACCAGGATGCACTATGGGAAGAAGGCAAGCCGGCGGAGGCAGTGTGATGCTTTGGGCAATGTTCTGCTGGGAAACCTTGGGTCCTGCCATCCATGTGGATGTTACTTTGACACGTACCACCTACCTAAGCATTGTTGCAGACCATGGTCTGTACACCCTTTCATGAAAACGGTATTCCCTGGTGGCTGTGGCCTCTTTCAGCAGGATAATGCGCCCTGCCACAGAGAAAAAATGGTTCAGGAATGGTTTGAGGAGCACAACAACGAGTTTGAGGTGTTGACTTGGCCTCCAAATTCCCCAGATCTCAATCCAATCGAGCATCTGTGGGATGTGCTGAACAAACAAGTCTGATCCATGGAGGCCCCACCTCGCAACTTACAGGACTTAAAGGATCTGCTGCTAACAACTTGGTGCCAGATACCACAGCCCACCTTCAGGGGTCTAGTGGAGTCCATGCCTCGACGGGTCAGGGCTGTTTTGGCAGCAAAAGGGGGACCAACACAATATTAGGAAGGTGGTCATAATGTTATGCCTGATTGGTGTATATATAAAACTCCATACAGTTTACATGTATTCATTTGTCAGCAATAACAAAATAGTTTTCATGTTTGAAAAAATTACCATCAAACAGTAATGAAGTTATCAATAACAATTGGTTAGACGAAATCTGTTTCATTTTGACTCGCTATATTTATAGGTTTAGCCATAGTAACATACCTTACACAGATTCAAAGACTGCAAACAGATGGACAAATCAGCTGAGAGAAAAGTGATATCTCTGACGCAACAACGCCACGCCCCCTGTATCTAAGGGAAATTTTTAGAAGTCAACAAATCGTCTTTTCATGATAATCCTTTATTCAGGATAGGCCTATAGTTTTAGTCAGATGGAGTCCTTGAGCCTATTATAGGTTCCAGCTGAAATCAACTTTACAAGAATGTGTTACAGTGCATTCTATCACCACACGATGGCACTGCCCAACAAGTATCCATCTTCATAACGCTCGTTACTTTTTCTTTTAAATAACGTGGATGTATATTTTCTGTCCACTTCCGAAACTCTCTACCCATATTCCGCACCCACTTAATCAAAGACGAATCAATGACATCAGTAATGGAAGAGTCCTTCAGCATTCGCAGGTGACACGCAGCGCGCATTACGCGCATCTCTCATCCTCCGCGAGGTGATTTCATCTCTCCGACCGACACTTATCTTTCTTCCTACACCAAAGATGCCTTAAATAGCTTCAAGACTAACGATTTCCTGTCCAATGTGGACAGATAACTTAGCAGAAAAAAGCTGGATTGCCATCCTTAAATCCTCCGAGTTTTCCTATCAGTTGGAACCATTTTAGATGTGGAACGGATGGTAAGGATGTGTCATGAGGACATTTATTGGACAACTACACATACAACAGGGTGCGAAATACTGAATGACCTTCAGGGAAGCAGACTTTTAAAAGGAATTTCTGTCAGCAGTTCTCTGTCAGGGCGCATGTTCGCGCGCAACTAATATTGCGCCTCTGAAAGTAAGTTAAACTATTAAAAAGGCGTTTCAATAAAACAACAAATATATCTGTTAAATCTATATTTAAAAAATAATGGTATTTTTTTCGTTTTCACGGAGCGCTCGAGCAGCTTACTGTTGCTATGGTTACTTCCACAGGCTGACGCGACTTCTGTTCGCTGGCTTTTAGTTAGCGCACTAATGTGACTATTGTGGTTTTGGGAACGTTGTTAGGAAACGCTGCTGAAACATATATGTAAAAGAACATGTTTTGAAGATTTATTCTACTTGTTTTGACTTATTTTAGGGGGCTTGAAGCCGTGGGAAGTCAGACCTCCAAAACCCCCATAATTCGCAGCCTGCAGTACAGGTTGTATAAGTTAAATAACAAATGTTGGGCAGCCCTGAGCGCAGCACGATGGGGAGTCGGTGGGGAGACTGTCCTCCCCGAGCTCTCTCTCAGAGGAGAATCTAGACGCTCCATGATCTCTCAGCATGCCTGCCTGGACGAACCGGTCCAACTGTTCCTTCAACTGCAGTTGGGATGATAACGCGACATACTGGGGCGTCGAGCACCCGGTCAACATTTTCCCCATTCCAGTGCTAACCGGGGTCACCGTCACCTGCGTCCTCTTCTTCTTTGTGGGTGTAACGGGGAACCTGATGACCATTTTGGTGGTGTCAAAATACAAGGACATGCGAACCACCACTAACCTGTACCTGTCCAGCATGGCCTTTTCGGATTTACTCATTTTTCTCTGCATGCCTCTGGACTTGTACAGAATCTGGAAGTACCGACCTTGGAATTTCGGCAACATACTTTGTAAACTCTTTCAGTTTGTTAGCGAGTGTTGCACATACGCGACCATTCTGAACATCACTGCTCTCAGTGTGGAGAGATACTTTGCTATTTGTTTTCCTCTTAGGGCAAAGATAGTCGTGACCAAGGGTCGCGTGCGAGGGGTCATTTTGGTCCTCTGGATAGTATCCTTCTTTAGTGCAGGACCTGTATTTGTGCTCGTCGGGGTCGAACATGAAAATGGGACAAACTCGTGGGATACTAACGAATGCAAAGCGACGGAATATGCCATTAGGTCGGGGCTCTTAACCATCATGGTTTGGGTCTCCAGCATCTTTTTCTTCTTGCCTGTGTTCTGCTTGACTGTTTTGTATAGTCTCATCGGACGAAAGCTCTGGAAGAGAAAGAGAGAGACGATTGGGGAAAACGCTTCGAGTCGTGATAAAAACAATAGACAGACAGTGAAAATGCTGGGTAAGTGCCCGGTTTCATCACAGTATCAGGTAACCGCGATTAAGTTGTTTATCATTTGCGCACTTTACGCACAAGCGCACCCATTACGCACGGGATGCGCTTGGCACAAAACAGCAGCACAATCTTGCATAAACTAAAACGCTTTTATTAGGGAACCTAAAAATGTACTTTATGCGGTAACACCTAAATTAAATGTTTTTATTCAAGTAAAATGGAACATTGTACACCTTTCCATGCAGAAAAGGTAAACATTTCTTTACGAATTCAAATTTTTTATCGGATCTCTTTGAGTGATAATACATTTCAATGTGGCGTGCCATGTTAAGATATATATATATTTTATAAAGGTAACATAGTGACAGTTTTCCGTTCATTTAGTCATGAAACCTAAAGGTCATTATTGTACAAATTTAAGATAACTGTGTTGACTAATTAAAATGGTTGGTTACACTTTATTTTAAGGTGTCCAAGCTACTGTTTAATTATACATGTAAGTACTGAGTAATAATAATTAACTACATGTACTTTACAATAGCGTCAGGGTTTGGATTAGGTTGTGGTTAAGTTAGTTGCATGTAATTATGCACAATTTATAGTAATTACTATAGTAACGCTTTATTTTACAATAAAACTGTAAAATAAAGCGTTACCGAATTGTTCTTTAAGAACGAACTCAAGAAAATATAAGATAAGGTGATAAAAAGAGGAGACACAAAGTTTGCGTTGTGAAAGGGTGATGATGTTTCTTATTTAATGAAACTGTTCATCATTTTAACAAAGGGGAGTTGTAACAGGGTTGACAGACCACTTAAAACATTATGTCCACTAAAATCTATACTTTAAAAATTCTTTAGAATAAAATTAAACACATTGACTAATTTTTGTGTGCTAAGAAAACTTTAAAATAACAGTTAAAGTGTGAGGCTTTTGTTATTGTTAACATATGTTCAAGTTTGTGATATATTTATCTCATGAATAATATTTGCTTTCTGCAACAAAGTGAGGAACAAGGTGCTTTTTCAATGTTCATTTACATTTATTACCTCTCTCTCTCGAACAGCTGTGGTGGTGTTTGCCTTCGTGCTCTGCTGGCTTCCCTTTCATGTTGGACGCTACCTGATCTCCAAATCCACAGAGATGGGCTCTCCTATCATGTCTGTCATCAGCCAGTACTGTAATCTCATCTCCTTTGTACTCTTTTACCTCAGTGCAGCAATCAACCCTATTCTGTACAACATCATGTCCAAAAAGTACAGGATGGCAGCTTGCAAACTTTTTGGACTGCGTAATAACCCACGAAGAAGCACATCAGTGGCCAAAGGAGAGAGTCCACCGTGCTGGACGGAATCCACTGCCAGCGTGTGACTGCATGTGACAGACTCTCTTTACCGTTAACAGCCATTTCAGACCTCATCTACTGCTGCCATCATTTTATAAGACGACGTCTCTTAATTAGACAAAAGATTTATATGAAGGTCTCATAAATTTTCACACAGATCAGGGAGTATTTCAGAAAGATGTCATTAACAGCCATTTGTCTATCCAAGCTCAACATTAAATACCTTGATGTTTTATAAAAAATATGCTTGTAAATAGAGAGAGAAAAAGATAACTTCAGTTGCCTTAAATCTAAATGAAATCTGGAAGACAAAATTAGCACTGTAGATACAGCAGAATCCTCATGCACCTGATGACAGGGACTGCAGGGGTGATGCCGTTCATTTGCCTCGTGTCTGAATGCACATTATGCTCTTTTAGCCAGTGTTGTCACTTTCTTCATGTGCGTGTTTCATAAGCCCCCCCTTTTGAGAAAAGTTCATTCAAAACAAAGAAACATAAAATTGTCAAAATTGCATTGGTGCATTTAAGTGCTCGAACATCATAAAAGCTTGCTTTTTTTGTTCTCAGTGTTTCATGTGCTAAATGTATAAACTGTTGGTACGGAATTACCCAGTTGTTGAGAAGAGTTTCATTTAAAACCACTGCAATAACCGTTGTGACAGTATATTTGTACTTTAGCAAGTCCTCTTACATCCAATTCTATCTGTTGTGAAAACTGCATGTGTCTTGTGTTCTAAAATGATGTACAGTACATAAAATTGCATATTTGTACTTTGTAAAATATGTAAATATACCCATGTTTAATTGGATATCTGCTGTGTTGGAGGTTTTCTTTTGTAAGAACAATGACAATATGACAAATGAATTATGATATACATGAATATACTGTGTTTATATATATATATACAGCTCTGGAAAAAATTAAGAGACCACTTAACATTGAGAAATCAATGTTAAGTGGTCTCTTAATTTTTTCCAGAGCTGTATATATAGTTAATCTATCTATATCCTATTTCACTAAATAGAAAGTTGGATGGATGGATGGATGGATGGATAGATAGACAGACAGAACGATAGATACAGACAGATGGATGGATAGAACGACAGAAAGACAGACAAATAGAATGTTAGACAGACAGATAGAATGATAGATAGATGTATGTATAGATGGATGGATGGATAGATGGATAGAGAGATAGAACGACAGACAGACAGAACAATAGACAATGATTGATGGATGGATGGATGGATAGAGAGATAGATAGAACGACAGACAGAACGATAGAACGATAGAACGATAGATAGATAGATAGATAGATAGATAGATAGATAGATAGATAGATAGAATCACAGACAGACATACAGAACGATAGATAAATACACTATATTGCCAAAAGTATTGGGACACCCCTCCAAATCATTGAATTCAGGTGTTCCAATCACTTCCATGGCCAAAGGTGTATAAAATCAAGCACCTAGGCATGCAGACCCTTCTACAAACATTTGTGAAAGAATGGGTCGCTCTCAGGAGCTCAGTGAATTCAAGCGTGGTACCATGATAGGTTGCTACCTGTGCAATAAGTCCATTTCTGTCAGGACCACTATCGTCAAAGATGATTGACAATTAGCATATAGGTTGGATTGGCGGTATGGTTCTGTTCTGGGCAAGAACTCCCTGCACATCTATGCAGCCTAGCATGGATGAGAGCAGGGAGAGCTGCGATAAACCCCCTAGGGTAAACAGAACAGAACCAACATAATGTATTGCAGATATCATTAATGTCAATATTAAAATTTACAACATAATTTGGGAATTTAGTCTGATTCAAGGGGAATCAGAATGCCAAATCCTGACTGACGAGAGGAGGAGCTGGGGATGGAGGAGGGTAATTAGCTCCGGAGAAACGCGGTAACTGCTGATAGTACTGAAGAAGCTTATATATTTATGCTGTGATAGACATCGTATTCCTATAGGTAGACGTGATCAGCTGACAGTCAGCTGATGCGAGCTTGACTAACGTGACCTGCCAGAACTAACGCTACGCTTGATTCGTGAAATTACCTCACTACTAAATATTCCACGGTCAACTGCTAGTGGTATTATAACAAAGTGGAAGCAATTGGGAACAGCAGCAACTCAGCCACGAAGTGGTAGGCCACGTAAAATCACAGAGCGGGGTCAGTGCATGCTGAGGCGCACAGTGCGCAGAAGTCGCCAACTTTCTACAGAGTCAATCGCTGCAGACCTCCAAACTTTGTGTGGCCTTCAGATTAGCTCAAGAACAGTGTGTAGAGAGCTTCATGGAATGGGTTTCCATGGCCGAGCACCTGCATCCAACCCTTACATCACCAAGAGCAATGCAAAGCGTCGGATGCAGTGGTGTAAAGCACGCCGCCACTGGACTCTAGAGCAGTGGAGACGTGTTCTCTGGAGTGACAAATCACGGTCCATAAAGACATGGATGAGCGAGTTTGGTGTGGAGGAACTTGACTGGCCTGTCTCCAGTCCTGACCTCAACCCGAGAGAACACCTTTGGGATGAATTAGAGTGGAGACTGCGAGCCAGGCCTTCTCGTTCAACATCAGTGCCTGACCTCACAAATGCGCTTCTAGAAGAATGGTCAAAAATTCCCATAAACACACTCCTAAACCTTGTGGAAGAGTTGAAGCTGTTATAGCTGCAAAGGGTGGGCCAACTCCACATGAAACCCTACGGATTAAGAATGGAATGTCATTAAAGTTCATGTGCATGTAAAGGCAGACATCCCAAAACTTTTGGCAATATAGTGATAGATAGACAGACAGACAGAACAAAAGATAGATAGATGATAATACTTGGATACAATTGGATACAGAATAATTTGGAATAGTAGTTCAATTTAGGACTATGTGTTCATTTTCATAACCCCAAAAATAGACGCAGCGGTCTATAATGGGCTTTAAATAAATAATAAAGGATTTTATGATATCCATGTATAAAGTCTGACTGTTGGAGTTTTATTGATGTCAAATCAAGGTTAGAGTGCCCAGACTGGAGAGGAAGAGGATTACAGAGGAGAATGCTTTCATAAATCAGTCAGATCTCCTCATGAGGCAGAAGGTGACGCTGCAAAATGAGATTGTCCACCATTCACATATGCCACTTCTGCCTACCATCACCATAAAATGTATAAAAAAAAAAATAAAAAAATACCACAGCCCTGATGGAGAGGGGGAGTGTAAACACTCTTCAAAGTGTCAATTACAGGTCAGTTAAAAAATAGAGCATCATACCTGGACAAACCGTTTTTAATGTTTGACTTCAATTAAAAGGTTTTTGTAGGCTTTATAAAAGTCAGATTTTAATTAGTGATTGCAATCAATTTCCACAAACATAACTCTAAATGTCTTCACCAGTGTTGGGGAGTAACGCATTACAAGTAACACTTATTTTTCAAATAAGTAACGCAAGTTACTTCGTTTGACCATTTATTGACTGACAGCTCTCCTGTCCCCGTGTTGAGAGAAATCACGAGTAAGGTGCAGAAGTGTTGTGTGTGCTGTGTGAACATGATGGTTATTGTAGACTAAATGTGAGCACGTATTTACTCATCTCACTTGCACAAAAACAGATTCAGTATTCCTCAAAATGAATAAAAAAAGATTTTTTTAACATATTACGCAAACATGCAATAATTAAAGGCACAATATGTAATTTCCGCTGCCAGATGTCGCTTATTCAAAACAAAGGCGTAGCTTGATGACGGCTTGATTTCGCGGAATCATGGGAGTTGTTGTCTTCACCTCAGCTGGTGGAAAAGAATCAGACAGGACTCGGGCAGAAATCTAATTCATGGATGAGCTAACGTATTCAAGATTTATTAACGTTACTGTTGTATGAAGCAGGGTGGAGCTGAAAGCCGTTGGAGCGGAACGAGGCCGCTGGAGCGATTGCTAATGTGAGACAAATGCGACACACAGCTAGAGAGAAGCGGAGCTTTTATTATGCCTCAGACGACCGATTCCACTTCTTCCGGTCATGCGTATGTGGGGTAACGTAGCGCTGTTTTACCAAATTAGATACACCTGAGTGTGTTGAAAGTTATGTTATAATGCTACTCTGTGCGTTCGCTCGGTGGCTACTGAGACACTTGTTGCACACTACAGTAAGCTAGGTCGATATTGGGAAATCAAGAAAACGAGATTTAAGCTAAACAATAAGACTAACTGTGTTGAGTTGTATAACAATGATTCGTTTTCTGTCGATTAATGTATCCAAACAGTTGCTCACCTGTCTAATAAAACACATAATATATTACGTCTTTGGTGTTATAATATAAATAATATATATAATGTTATAAAATAAAATCAAGGGTAACGTGGGAATGATGTCATTGATAGGCGACGCACGGATATTTTAATCCAAAAATCTTACATATTGTGCCTTTAATTGTTAAATTACACAAATATAATTTATGTATTTAATCTCACTTTTGTTAATGTCTTTGCTGCTTTAATGATCCAATTTAATGATCCAATTTGACCATACCAATAAGCAAAAATGAGTTTAGTTAAATTTGAGAAAATTGATTTGCATTTCCTTCAGCCTGGGGCTTTATTCATATACATTTGTCAAAAATAGTTTTGTTATTAAAAAAAACAAAGCAGCAAGCCCAGCCCAGGTAAGAAAAAGACAATTAGTTACTTTTTTATTAAGTAATGTAATATTGTAACGCATTACTTTTAAAAGTAACTTTCACCAACACTGGTCTTCATTTGGTAAGACAGTCACAGACTGACATCAGTTTAACTCTAAGCACATACATAACTGTCTATATGTAAGCTGCAACTGCTTTGGCAATACAAATGTTACTGGTCATGCCAATAAAGACGACAAAATGGAAAATCGAGACTGTGTCAATTACCACAAAAACACAGCAACAGAATAACAGTTGAGGAAAGTAGACATCTATCATTAATGGAAATTCTGATGGTGTTTAGGTTGTTCAATATTTAATAATTACTCTTTATAAAGCTATTCATCATTTCATTCTACAACATGAATCTTAACACAGACTTAACCCTCCTTTATGAATGAGTAACTGCTTCAACAGGTTCATGTGAGGCACTTTTGGTGGAGGATGAAATTGGACTAGCAGCTTCAATGAGCAACATCTTTCTACATCAGACACGTCAGCACAATTGTAAAACAGCCTTTCAATAAATGAGAATAAGGACATATTCTGAAGCAATTCTTCAATCATAAGCTCTATGAATTATTAACATCTCCAGAACAAAATACAATCTGTCAGAAAAAATTAAAACATTTATTGGGTATAAATATATTACATACACGCTACAGATACAGATAAGTCTTACATACATAGGGTAGTATTTGCAAAAATCTATACATTAACATTGATATGGCAGTTTCTTTTATATATATGCATATGAAATTGTCTAACATTTACAATACGAGAAAAATTTATGACTTTAAAAATTGTAGATCATGACAAGCCTGGAATGTTTTGTATATTTTTCCTTTTCTGTCTTTTTTTTTTTTTTAAACTCTGAGGTAAAAATACACTTTTTTGGAAAATACTTGAATACACTTACGGTTCTATACATTTCTCTGGGATGACTGAGAGCTGATCGATCTCCAAACCATCATTTTCAAATTCATTTTAATATTTAAAACAGAGCACAAACAAAACAAAGATAAAACGGAATAAAATACAATATAAAAATACAAAACTATACTTGGGCCACAAAACTGTTGTGTGTTCTTTTTAAATTTTACAAGGACCAATAAGAAAACAAACAAACAAAAAAACATAAAAATTGAGATCACCGGTTGGGATCAAACACTACTTACATAATGGGCAAAAAAAAAAAAAAAAAATTCACTAACAATAAAAGGACCCCAATGTACTTTCAGACTTTCCACTAAATATGTTCAAGCCTGTGCGGGCCAGTTTTACAGACATTTCTTACTGCACGATACTCTCGATATGAAAGCAATAGCAACATTGACTAGGAAATACAGTTTTATCAAGATAAATCTAATAAAGATTAATGTTTCACTTTAAAAAGTGCTTAATTTCTGTTAGTTGTCATACTATATATCTCTATATATAATTCCTTAGCAAAAATACTGGAATAAATTCACTATTGCGCTATGACATGTCTGGAAAATAAAAGGAAATGAGAAATGTCACTTGCCTGAAACAGTTTGATTGTTTTGCTTTCCTTTTGGCGTGAAACGGCGTGTAAGATTTCACCTCAGAAGGATTATCAAAATAAATGGCACAATTTTCACTACAAAAAAAAAAAAAAGTGTAGTCACAGATGAAGTTTAACTTAAACTTATGTTTTTCCTTTTCAAGAAATTATGTTCTAGTGTCACAAAGGATTTCTCAAGTAATCCTTTAAATAACAATAAAAAGCAACATAAAAGTGGACAAGCTTCCGCTTTGGCAAACAGTAAGATAACATAAGCGTCATAACACTCTTTAGCAATGCCAAATGTAGCTATGTACTGTATGTCCCGTTACACACTCACAAATAATAATAATTAAAAAAAAAAAAATCGGTTAAACATTTGCTAGGGTTCTCTATGAAAAGACAACTAACTGGAGTTCGGCACTTTGTAATAGGAGATGAACAGACATTTGGTTATATATAAATGTTTCAGCATGGTACATGCTACATGTTCCCAATTAATGAAAGACATAAACATAACCAGAATTATGAATGAAAGGAATGCTGGCCTTTATCGTTAATCTACAATACATAAAAAATAACTGAAATTAAAAAAAAAAAAAACATGCTACAAGAGAGGGAAAAAAATAGTACATAACTACATCTCTTAATTTCTTGAAAAATAAATAAATGAAGATTGCACTTTAATTGCCATTTAAAGTACTGTATGCAATAGATAGTATAAATAACCCTAAAGAATGATACCTTACTTTCCCATTAACTTTGGCAAAGGTATTCTGAGCTAGTAAACGATTTGCTTACGAACAACTGGAGCAAGGCACAGCTTAGGTGAGAAAACAGATCAAATAAATGCATTTAAAACGGCAGAGGCAGATACAACGGAATGACGCTACTGACGACAGCAATATCAGAATCGTTCGGCAACGTTTAGTGTTTCGCAGCACCCTCTCAGAAACATAGTATTTACTTCTTCACCTCTGAAAAGTCCATGTCCCTGAGGTACAATACAGGCTGTCAGTTTATTTCTCCTTTTTAGAAACCTTCTAACCGGTTCTGCAAATGTAATGTGGGAGAAACTCTTTGGATCGATGGGAACTGCTGGTTTGTACCTTTTACTTGGCTAAGGATGCACTGCAAGCACATCAGGCTGTTTTGGCATGAACATCAGGTGCAGCGGGTGGAGGAATTCACTGCTGCTTTTGACAATAACCTTGGTAAAGCACCTTAGAAATGCCCAACTGGCTTTCACGGATTCAAAGAAGATGAAACATTCAAAGCATTGACACAGGCCGCAGAGAAAACACAACGGGCGAAGTCCTGGGGGCGAACGCACGCCATTCACAGAGTGAGGAAACGGGCTGTTTCGGTTCCACAGCTACGCACTGGCTATTGTGACTCCAGCCGTCAGCTGGTCCCTGGATCTACAGACACCACACAGAGCCCAACACCAATCTAAGAGGGCGACGTTAGCCTAGCCAAGTCATCCAGGGGGGCCGGAAGGCGAGAAGTAGCCCTGTGTCACTGCACCTTAGGACTAGATGGCCAGTTGTCTTCGGCGGAAAGAGGGTGCGAGGTTATCATCGAACGTGTGGCACGTCAAACTTCCCTTACCCTCGTCCGCCACCACTACTGACCACAGATAAAGCACCATAGATTGTGAATTGACACGCTCCAAAAGAGAGATCTACTTTAAACTCATCGTTACTTATATTACAATAGCTCTATAGAATCTTATAGATTTATATTTGTATCTATATATATTAGATAACTGATTCCATTCATAGGAAAAATAAACAATAGCAGCATCACTTAAACCACACTTGGATTGCAACTTGCTTTGGCAGCTTAATGTAGGGGGCTTTACAACAGTCTTACTACGGTAACAGTATGTCGTGTTTCAGAGAAGGATTGTGGTGATGCATACTATGACGCACAAACAAAATGCGAACATCACGTGATTATGTATATTAAAACGGCACTGGGTGAACTGTGATCGTGGGTATTACACCATGATAAAGCTATGATACTTGTATATGGCTGTGAAACAAAAGCACACTTGGATAAAACAAAGTAAGGCCATGAACGTGGAGAAAATACCAATACATTTTCCTCCCAACATATACGTACACTTAAAGGGATACAAAAAACGAAGCATGCAAAAACAGGCCGTCGCGCAACTCTTCATAAGGCTTGATGATGTGGTTTTGCTTCCCCAAGAGTTCAGGGCAAAATCCACACGCTGTAAAAGAGTGAGCGACACAGTGATGGCTGGAAGGCATCAGAGAGAGAGAGAGAGAGAGAGAGAGAGGATGAAAGACAAGAAGAGAGCCTGTATAACATACTCAGCCTACAGTACGTCACATCGGATGTATACTTTAAGTGTTTGTGTTACTCGAAACGTAAATGTTTTCTTTCTTGGCTGGCTGCTGGTTCTGCGCTGCTTCTCTAATATCTTCACTTCATGAAGAAGTATTCCACAACAAAAGCGATGAGGAAAGACAGGGCCGCAAAAGCCCCGACTAAGACCGCCGCGAAGCGTTCGTCCGTGGCGAACATGCCACTGGGCTTCAGGGTCTCGGCGGAGCTGAGCTCTCCAGGTAGGGCGAGCTCCGTGCGCCGAAGTGTGAAGAGCGAGGATGGGCTGAGGGGTCCGCACAGCTCCTGCGTGCTGTCCTGACACCGCCGACACACGTACACGCGGAAGCGATAGTCTGTGTTGTTTTGCAGGCCCGAGATCTGGAAGGTTGTGTCCTCTCCCTTATATAACTGAAAGAAATAAAGAAAGAAAGCTTGTGAAAAATACAGCTTTATATGCTCAAACTGCATAAAACTCACTAACACCAACAACTGGTCACCATCAGGAATTGCTCGTGTTTACAGGTTCAATACAAGTCATGGCATAATGTTGATTACCACAGAAAATAATCTTAGTTACACATTTTCAATTTCAATTTGTGGTTTAAAAGCAGAAAATGTAAGCTTGTGTTATACAATTATTATAATTATTATTAATAATATATAATAATATAATATAATAATATATAATTAACAATAATATTTATACTATTAAAAATACTAATAATTATAAAATATATGTAATTGTTTTTAAATAATAAACTAATATTTGCATTATTAAAATAAATATGAATCTCATTTTTGTTAAAGCATGTACTTTTTATAATAATAATTCTTTATAATAATAATAATAATAATAATAATATTAAATAATCAGTATCAATTAAAATAAATGTAACAAAATGAATGAATGAATAAATGAAGTTGAACGTTTGGATATAACTAGTGATTCTATCTATCAAGATAAAGTATAATAATAATAATAATTCACAAAAAGTAATATTAGGAAAAGGAGCGTTCAACATTTATTTAAGTAAGAGCACAGGGAAGCCTTTCTATATCAATATGATAGATAGTGGTCAATAGGGTGCATTCCTCATGTGAGCGAGCTTTCATATCCTGTAGTTCTGACAATGCCACAAAAATATATAAGGTATGAAAGAGAGTCTAGATAAGAAAACTAAACCGAAAAGATGATTTTCACCAGGAAAACATATCTTCCAATTAGACTACATGCATGACATGCTGTTACTAACATGAAATATTCAACAAACATTCAAGGAAGTCTGATTAAAATGCAGAATAGGTCATGTGTGGGAAGAAAAGCCCATTCTAACTGACAACACAGAGCACTTGCTATGTATGAGGCTTTTCACATGTGGCTGCTTTTGGTTGCCAAACAACAGTTGTTCAATTTCACTGGAAAGTCACCCACAATTTGTAACCTTCCTTACACACTGCTAAGACGGACACATTTTCATTTGTTGACACAAATGAAACAGAAAAATCACTAAAAGTCAAAACGTGCAGCACTAACAGCACAGGAGCTAAATATTAAGACCTTCATTGTTTATTCCAGATGCATGGATAAAGTGGCACGGCACAAAGGTGTACAAAAACTGATCAGAGAGGACTAAACATTTGATTTTCAAGAGGAAAAGAAGAACTTCAGCTTACAGTGCACATCAGGCTTTAGAAAACACTAATGTATCAAAGATATACACAAGCTATGCAAATACATTTGGAAACGGTGCCTTTCAGCAGTATAATGCATTGGAAAAGATAAACTTAATAGAAGTTGTTTCTGGCAACCCTTTTTGACAGCTACTATTTCATTTTTCCATTTGCAGGGAGGAATGAAACAGATGCCATTTGTGTTCAGAAGAGCGTGTAAAACTGAGATGGCAATGTGTCCGTTAATGAAAGTTGACAAAAACAAGCCAATTACTCATGAGCAGACAAAATAAAAATAAAAACAAGCTTTAAAAAAAAAAAAAAAAAAAAAAAAAAAAAGTACAATGCAATGAAATAAAACACCCACCAGTTTATTCAGGTCCATGAGTGCTGACATTTCATATAACAGCACAGGAATATTTCACTATTTGTATCACTTAGTTTCTATGTTTTCAATACAATACTGGATATAGAGTCGATATTGAATATTTTATTGTTCATGCTCTTTTCCTCAGTTTTTACATTTAAATTACTCTTTCCATTATCTGTTGCTCAAGGTTAATCTTTAAAAGCACTAAAAAAAAAAAATGTAATAACACTGTTAAATGTAACCTCTATCAAATCTCAAAACGAATATCCATTTTCCATACTGTACATTATAATGTGGTGATGTCTAAACTAACGTGTAGCATTTAAAACTCAAGTGTTTTCTGCTTTTTCAAATTGGATTTATATTGAGAAAAAAAGTGCAGAATTTTATTGGTTATAGACCATAACATTAATATAATTACAGGCCAAAATTGCAACTAACTTTAACATTAAGGTCACTATTTTAACGATCTGAGCACATGGTCTGAAGCGCATGGTGCAGGTGCAGTTAGGGCTTGTCCGAATCCACTTTTGCTAGTTTAACGATGGAAAAAACGGTCGGCGCGGCAGGCGCATGGTCCAAAAGGGTTGTACCTAGTCTCTTAATGAGTCATGGGTGTGTTTTGGGCGCAACGTGCAATAAACCAATCAGAGTCTCATCTCCTATTCCCTTTAAAAGCCAGTTGCGCTTGCACCATGGCGGATTCGCTACTTACCTCGCGGAATTTGCGAGCAGAAAGACTGAACGCTTCTCCAGAGAGGAATCCTTTTATTTTTAGCATTTAAAAATGTTTGTGTGCTGCTGCGTGTCCGTGTGTGTGTAATAAGCAGAGTGTACGCACCCTTTAAATAACACAAAAAATCCTGCGCTATTGACTTTAGACCTTGCCTCGTTTTCAGACCAGCACACCCATGGGCGAACAGATGGGCACGAGTGCATTTGCTATTTAAACAACGTGGAGATGGACGTAAAAAGATAACTGCGTCGCATTGAAACTAGCAAAAAAAACACTTCGCATTGCACCAGGTGTATGATAGGGCCCTAAATGGCAAGATGTCTGTGCTTACATAATTTTAATTCAGTAATGAATAGTGAACATGCATTGGCTGTACAGTTAGCTGGGTGAAAATGATCTGAGATGTAGCCGGGATTTGTGCTGGATCCCTGCTCTGTCTCTAACTTTTACATGTTTTATGTAGTGGAATAAGCTGGTGAAATTGAGATGTACACTAGTTGCTAGCCACCTTAGCACAGAGTTCACAGACACATCAGAAACAGAGCAAACAGTACACAGCATCTGCTGCCATTAAACGCTCACTTCTCTCTACAAGCAAACAACCCTGCTCCTGACTCGCATCCATTTTAACAGCTGACAGGACAAGGCACACATTAGCACAGTAATAGGAACCATGCCATCTACATTAGACATTAGAGCAGCAGGGCTCTCGCCCCTAGCAGAGAAATACATGAGTGAAGGAAGGGATCTGATTGGCTTGCTCTGGTCATGACAGAAGCAGTCATGTAGAACTCCATGGAGAGACCTCGTGGCCTTCAGAACCGCTCTGCTCAGTGGATTTAGATTCACCAGATGATCTACTAATGTGGCCATTAAATGTAAAATGACGGCACATTTGTAACAGAATTGACAAAAAATGTGTGCAATAATGTCACTTGTGCAGTGAATGATAATAATCCTCCCTCTGTGGGAAACCAGGGACTCAAACACGACTATCACAAAAGGACAAACAGTAACACTATTTCAATAGTCCAATTTAGGCATTCTACTAACTATAATAAGTAACTTTGCAACTACATGACAACTACCAGTCATTAGAGTATTAGTAGACTTAAAGGGATAGTTCACCCAAAAATGAAAATTACCCAATGATTTACTCACCCTCAAGCCATCTTAGGTGTATATGACATTCTTCTTTGAGACAAATGCAGTCGGAGTTATATTAAAAAAAATGTCCTGGCTAATCCAAGCTTTATAATGGCAGTGAATATGAGCCCAAAATATGAATCCCAAAAAAGTGATTCAGAAGGCCTTTATTAACCCCCCCGGAGCCATATGGATTACTTTTATAATGGATCGATGCACTGTTTTGGGCTTCAAATTTTGGGCTACCATTCACTGCCATTATAAAGCTTGGATTAGCCAGGACACATTTTAATATAACTCCAATTGTATTCGTCTGAAAGAAGAATGTCACCCAAGTTTCTTTCGTGCTGTAAAGCGGAGGTGATCGGTTCCTGTGCGCGCTGCGCTGCCGTTTGCTTGAACTGAGACGCTACAGCGATCTGTGAATGTCATGCCACATTAGAGCGCCAAAAAAGATCGCGACAGCTTGAGAGACGTCTATGGTCTCACTCCAGTCAACTCACACACCCCACACCCCCCCCCACCAACGTAAAATGTCTCAGGCTTCAGTCTGTGCTCTGCTTCATACCACTGTAACGCTGATAAAACTTTAATAGAAAGTGAAGACGGCAACATTTAAATTGAGTGTACTGTAAATTGAGCTATATATGAATTGGTGTAAATACCTGTTATGCTCAATAGTTTAATCAGGCTAAACCTATGAGCAGAACTACATGCTGTTTTTCTGTATTACTGGAATTTCTCCAAATCACAACCAATGCATTTTTAAGTCAAAAATAACAACCACAATAAGATGAAAGACAAAATGTTTTCAAATGCAGGCTGTTATTTCCTTCAATTGTATCAAGTATGATGGATGAGCTGGTTGTTAGTCTCTATCAAGCCATCAGCAGTGGCATCAGCGTCAGCCGCAGAATACTAATAGTCTCAGGCGGAGGACACAGACCTAACATCCTACTCCTATCTCAGACTTAGACTGTGGGGATGACATCTCTCCATCTCTTTCCCTTTCCTTGAACAACAATGCACTGCAAAGAGTAGCAAGAAACTTCATGCATTTTACTTTTGTCGGTGTTGGTGTTAGTCATAGCGTTTGTCAAAGGTATGAAGATTTTAGTAAAAGAAATGAATAATGTTAAATTAAATATATAAAAAATAAATCAAAATGACACAAAAATGCTGCAATACAAACTAAATGGATGTCTCAAACTAAAAGCAATTAAAAAAGCAATTTTAGGGGATGAGGCAATTTTAAAAATCATCTAAAAAGGGCTATCAAATTTAATGTGCATTAACACATTTGTCTATCTGATACAAAAAGTCTCATCACATTTTCATAAAAATATAGAACCTACTTTTTATGCAAATGAGATGAGTAAAGAAAATGTGAAGGTGTTTCTGTAGAAATGAACTGAATTATAGAAGTCATGAGATAAATCACTGGCTAATCGATAGCCCTAATCTATAGGCAATTCAGATTTGAAGAATGGAATCTCACCTGTTTGTAATCAGATTCTCTGCCCACCAGCACCTGTAGGATGTAGATGATGGGGTCTCCTCTCATTGGTGGAATGCTCTCCCAGCTGACCTCACACACATTCCCTTCCATCTGTACCACTTTGGGAGCTAAAAGTTAATATACAAGTTTAGCTACAGTATATAAATGCCAATAAGTATCCATTCAGTAAATAAACACATATGTGGCATGAAGCAGTATGTGGATGTTTTTGTACAAGGATACTTTACCCTTGAGAGCTGGAGGAACAGATTTGGTGGTATGGAAGGTGTGTATTTCAGAGAAAAGCCCCTCTCCTGCCTCGCTCACAGCTTGAATCCTGAGACAGTAGCTGCTCGACTCACAAAGTCTCTGTACCTTATACGTGTGGCTTGGGCCTCTGTAAATTGTGACAAACCTAAAACACACACATTTATGTTAATGGTGCGTAATTTACCAATTTACTTAGTAATAATCAGACGTTTGGTGGGTAAGATTTAATGTTTTTTAAAGAAGTCTCTTATGCTCACTAAGGCTGCATTTATTTGATCAAAAATGCAGTAAAAACAGTAATATTGTGAAATAATATTACAATTTAAAATAACTGTTTTCTATTTTAATATATTTTAAAATGTAATTTATTCCTGTGATGATAAAGCTGTATTTTCAGCATCATCACTCCAGTCTTCAGTGTCACATGATCCTTCAGAAATCATTCTAATATGCAGATTTGCTGCTCAAGAAACATTTATATTACATTAATATTTTTGTGGAAACCATGATACATTTTGTTTAATGATTCTTTAACCCCTTAACTGTCACTGTCCCGCTAGCGGGACGCGTGGCGCTCTTTTTTTTTTTATCATCTTTTTTATATCACATATTTTTAGCAATTATCATAAATTAGGTATCACTCGAAAGCTTACAAATATAATAAATATTATAATATATAAAATATAAAATAATATATAATATATAAAATAAAAAATATTTAGTACTGTACATTTAGTTTACAGTAAATTTAAATTTCCATAACTTTTTGTTTGAAGTGCTTTCACTTCAGCAATAATCTGCTGAGCGTCTTTAAAACAAGACCAAACTTAGGTCTGTATTCCAAAGCATTCTTGAATTATAACCATTTAAGTTTGGATAGTGCATTTTCACGTATATTCTCAAAAAGGGGAGCAACAGTTAATTAATGAATAGCAAGTAATTTTAATTTTTCTTTTTTGTAGCAAATCTAAAAGTCTTTACTGTCACTTTTGATCAATTTAATAAGTACTTGCTAATATTTGTGGATATTTTGTTGAAAATTATAGCTAGTTTTAATGATAATCTACATTTGTCTAAAATAAAAAACAAAAATGTCATAAAAAAACCATAAACAAAATGTTAAAGCATGCCCTTTTATGCCCATTTGTGTATTTCTAAGACAAAAAAAGGACATTGTGACGTTGTAAACCAGACCGAGACATTTAAAATTTAATTTAACCTTTTTTGGTCTCAATTACAATAAATTAGGTAGAAATTTCTGGTATTGGCAGTGAGCTCTGGGTATCCTCATGCCATGTCCTGTCCTAGCGCAACACCATCCATCTTATGCACAAACACCTCAGGTCAAAACAGACAACAAAGCAACAGCTGCTATTTAATGACTGCTTCCAGGGGTATTTTGCCAATGTCAAGAAAATCCTGCCAGCTGGATATCAGACTAATTAGATAAAGGTAACAGTCCATTGACCTGCAGTTCATACTTAATATTCTCAAAGCCTGTCAAACTCTCCTCTTCATGTTCACACACTGCAGCAGGGATTTTGGCCCACTCCTCCATACAGACCTTCTCCAGATCCTTCAGGTTTCGGGCTGTCGCTGGGCAATACGGACTTTCAGCTCCCTCCAAAGATTTTCTATTGGGTTCAGGTCTGGAGACTGGCTAGGCCACTCCAGGACCTTGAGATGCTTCTTACGGAGCCACTCCTTAGTTGCCCTGGCTGTGTGTTTCGGGTCGTTGTCATGCTGGAAGACCCAGCCACGACCCATCTTCAATGCTCTTACTGAGGGAAGGAGGTTGTTGGCCAAGATCTCACGATACATGGCCCCATCCATCCTCCCCTCAATATGGTGCAGTCGTCCTGTCCCCATTGCAGAAAAGCATCCCCAAAGAATGATGTTTCCACCTCCATGTTTCACGGTTGGGATGGTGTTCTTGGGGTTGTACTCATCCTTCTTCTTCCTCCAAACACAGCGAGTGGAGTTTAGACCAAAAAGCTCTATTTTTGTCTCATCAGACCACATGACCTTCTCCCATTCCTCCTCTGGATCATCCAGATGGTCATTGGCAAACTTCAGACGGGCCTGGACATGCGCTGGCTTGAGCAGGGGGACCTTGTGTGCGCTGCAGGATTTTAATCCATGACAGCATAGTGTGTTACTAATGGTTTTCTTTGAGACTGTGGTCCCAGCTCTCTTCAGGTCATTGACCAGGTCCTGCCGTGTAGTTCTGGGCTGATCCCTCACCTTCCTCATGATCATTGATGCCCCACGAGGTGAGATCTTGCATGGTGCCCCAGACCGAGGGAGATTGACCGTCATCTTGAACTTCTTCCATTTTCTAATATTTGCGCCAACAGTTGTTGCCTTCTCACCAAGCTGCTTGCCTATTATCCTGTAGCCCATCCCAGCCTTGTGCAGGTCTACAGTTTTATCCCTGATGTCCTTACACAGCTCTCTGGTCTTGGTCATTGTGGAGAGGTTGGAGTCTGTTTGATTGAGTGTGTGGACAGGTGTCTTTTATACAGGTAACGAGTTCAAACAGGTGCAGTTAATACAGGTAATGAGTGGAGAACAGGAGGGCTTCTTAAAGAAAAACTAACAGGTCTGTGAGAGCCAGAATTCTTACTGGTTGGTAGGTGATCAAATACTTATGTCATGCAATAAAATGCAAATTAATTATTTAAAAATCATACAATGTGATTTTCTGGATTTTTTTTTCTCACAGTTGAAGAGTACCTATGATAAAAATTACAGACCTCTACATGCTTTGTAAGTGGGCAAACCTGCAAAATCGGCAGTGTATCAAATACTTGTTCTTCCCACTGTATGAAGGAATAGCACTAAACATCAATCTTGTGCAGATCCAGCTCCAACATGTAGTAACAGATCACCTACTTAATTATACAATAAAATCCAGAAGAAAGGATTTTTCAAAGAGAAGATTGTTCATAGAGAAGTGGTCTGATATAACATCTGCTATTGATCGTTTGATGGATAGGATAGTACATTGGTTAGGTAATCTGACCAGAAATAAAAAGTATAATAGCAGAAGGATTACGAGTCCATTTCAGAGCCGAGCTGAATCTAGACTCTCCCGACTGCGCAGTCGCCATCTAATTTTGATTAAGCAGCTGAATCAATCATTGATAACATAGAAAATACTCCACAAACTAAAAAACATTTACCAAACTCTAATGCACACCAATGATGGCAATTGGATCTTAGACCTTTAGTAAATATGGTTATCACTATAATTTGATCAGGACTAACACACAAAGTCAAGGGGACATTATGCTACCAATTGATAGTCCTCTGTTTATGACTATGACGTTTCATTTTGTGACTTCCAGTCTCTGCACAGAATAATATAAGCCTCAATAGCCGTGTTTCCACCTGTCGGGCCAAAAAGCGAGCGTGCTAGTGTGTGCCAGGGCCAGTCGCGCTTCCACTGTCACTTCCGGCACTTGATCGGGCCTCCTCTGGGCCAACAGCCAGGGGTCCAACATCACAAAAGTTAGCATTTCTTATAAAAAATACAGTTCAGATATAAAAATATCTGAACACTTAGGGCCAGATTTACTAAACAGGGCAAATTAGCATGAGCGCAATTCCAAAAAAAGGACGGAGGGGGAAAGTTCTGCGCGCGATCTACTGACAATGCGCAAATTAAAGAACACAGAGTTTAAAGAAAACTTTTGAACAGGATGAAGATATCCAAAATTTTCTTATTTTGTTTAAATATAATTTTTTTTCATTTAGTACTGCCCTTTGGAAGCAACAGAAGATACTTATATGTTTCCCGGAAAACAAATAAAGCACAATTTACCTTGATCTTCAAAATCGAAAAGGACGAACAAGGGACTCATGAACAACCATCACAAAACAAAAAAACAGCTGTGGATCATCCAACGACACACAGTATTGAGAATCAATTGTTCATAAACTTTTGAACGGGGTCATTTTAATAAATTTAGCTATTTTTTGTCTTGTGGACTATATGTAAACATTTTTTATGTAAAATATCTTATTCAGGACAGTACTAAATAAAAAAATAACATGCATTTTGTATGATCTCTCTTATTTTGTTAAAATTATTAACATTTTCACAGATTCTGCAAGCGGTTCACATACTTTTTCTTGCAACTGTATAAACCATATAACCTACCTTTGGTGCACTTTTGGTAAAGATAAATGCTTTTATCACCTCTCACTTTGCAGCAAAACTGTTACTGGCTAAAGGGAATCATTACAATAATTAGTAAATTAACCAGTCTAACACTAAAAGGATTTTTGACAGTGTTGGTTGGGGAATTCATTATATTTTCTATTAAATGCCCATCTGTCAGGGCTGTTGCCCACTCACAAATACTGCCAACACGCCACTCTGCCAAGGAAAACAATCAACAGTTACAATTAAATTAGGAAGTGAGCCAAACTGAAACTTGGGTAGGTTAATGTAGTGACCTGACCAATCTATAGGTATGTCTATAACAGTAAGGCCTAAAGACCTATAATATTTTTCAGACCTCAAAGCACTAATTTCTAAAAAAAATTATGATAAATGTTAAAAGAATATTGGCGCCATCTAATGACAGTTCACCTTGACTAAATTACATCATTGCTCACAGTGTGCTCTCAAAATGAATTCAATTTTCCTTTTATCGGTGCCTCTATTGCTATTTATGAGGTGTGATTGAGATGAACTGACCTTCTGTTCTTGTCCTCCATCTGCAAGTTGTAGACCATCTCTTCTCCAAGCAGGCTCTTGGCATTGCTGCTGTCTCCCCACTTGAGTTTGAGGCTCTGGGGACCCGCGGCAGTGCACTCCAGTCGGGGAGGGACAGGTGGCAGTGGCCTGGTGCGGGCCAGCAGGGGAGGGCAGAAGGGACCGCCACCAATCTCATTCACTGCCTGAATCTGCAGACTGATAGCACAGAGAGTCTCATTTAAACCATGTACATCATGTGATCTTTAGGGCTGGGCAATTTTACCTGTATAATCGGTGCAACGATAGAAATGTGTAAACCGCTAGAGATATATCATTTATATTTGTGCTGATATCAGTGAGCGGGACTTCCTTATGTTATGTCAAAGTAAATGTTTTATCAAACGGACAACCAGGTATTATCACATGGTTATTTTTGCTGTATTTCCTCCAAAAATAACTATAACAGACCTAATGTGTGAGTCACTACACTATACTGATTCATGTGCATGTGTTAAAACCACAACAATCCCCTCCGATTACAGCTGACGTTCATGCAGATGACACTCATATGAGCAGCTTCATCTGAATATGCATGTATGGATGAAGTGCAGGGGGTTTCACATATGTTTATCAACAGGCCAACAGATGTGCTCTAGTTTTGCTGTTAACCATGTGTAACACTTTATGGCATTTCCATGGCACAACAAACAAACAAAATCTGCTGTAGACACACTTTAATCAGTGGTAGAAATTATATAAATAAAATATTTAAAACCAAAACAATGTTTTTTTTGAGACAACTGCTTGTTTTACCCAGTAATTTTTAGCTTCACTTGAATCAACCTTAATATGAAATGAGATGCAGTTGATCTCTTCACACACCACCACCGTAAAAAGTAATAAGCCACGTCACGCTAAGTTTCACTCACTTGAGGATGCAAATAACTTCCTTAACTTTCCCCTTGCTAAACTCAATCAAATTTATATTTGTCGGTTGAAAGTGCTTTGGGTAGGAGCCCATCATTCAAGGATAATGCCTTGTCATGTTATTAAATCAAACGGAACCGAAATCAATTTTTGGGTTTAAAAAAAATGGAGGGTTGGGGAGTCTGGACTGGAATTAACAGCAGCTCTCCCACAACACCAGACTGTCTGGTTGACATTTAACTGAAAACAAAACATACTTTAACCTTTCACAAGATTTCATTAGTCTGTACGCCCCTAATGACAAAAGACATAATCGATCTAAGAGCGATCAAATGGCCATACAGCCTGCTTCACACCGGGTCTGGCTCAAAAAACTGGTACAGTGGGGTTCAAAAGTCTTAACCGGAGATTCAAAATCTCATCTTCATTTTAACCTGGAACTAAATCAACCCTGCTCCTGGAGATCCACTGCCCTGCAAAGTTTATATCAGCTAGTGATTTTCAAGGGATCCTGAAGACCTTGATTAGCTGCTTCAGGTGAGTTTGATTGGGGTTAGAGCTAAACTCTGCAGGACAGTGAGTCCCCCAGGAGCAGGGTTGAAGACCTCTGAATCAATGAGAACGAATAAGACATATTTGAGATTCTGCTCTATTTGAGGTCACTGATCACCTAAGCAAATCTGTTTTAAGCAAAACATTACTACCTTAACCCATTTGTGTAAATATGAGGTATTATATATAGTGAACATAGAGAAACGCCGCTTCTTTGTATGAGCAAGCGAAATAACAGAGGTTACACTGCCATTAGGTCACTCAGAACCACTCTGGCAGGAGATTACTGAGAGATTACTGAGCCTGGTATCAGATAATGAAATCTGTGAGTGGACTCCTGCCATCAGTTTTTTTTTTTTTTTTTTTTTAATACTCCAAAACAAATCAATGAATATGAATGCATATGAAATGCATATGAAAATAAATAAAAAGTGGACTGGATGTTTATGTTACAATGGCAGGAAAATAAAACACGGCGAGTGGGGCGTAATGCGTGGCTGAGAATGCTAACCGAGAGGAAGTCCAACAGCAGACAAATACAATATTATTGAGAATAAGCTTCATGACAATACATTTAATATACCTGGGGAAAAAATGGTCATACAGTAGCAAAACCTACACTAACGCTCAAAAGTTTGGGGTTGGTAAGATTTTTTTAAATGTTTTTGAAATAAGTCTCTTATGCTCACCAAGGCTGAATTTATTTGATCAAAAATGCAGTAAAAACAGTAATATTGCAAAATATTATTACAATTTAAAATACATGTTTTCTATGTTAATATATTCTAAAATTCTAAAATTTATTCCTGTGATGGCAAAGCTGAATTTTCAGCATCATTACAGTCTTCAGTGTCACATGATCCTTCAGAAATCATTCTGATCTGGTGCTCAAGAAACATTTCTTATTATAATCAATGTTGAAAACAGTACTTTTGTGGAAACAAAACCGTGACGCATTTCTACAAAATTCTTTGATGAATAGAAAGCTCAAAAGAACAACATTTATTTGAAATAGAAACCTTTTGAATCAGAAGTCTTGATCAATTTAATGTGTCCTTGCTGATTAAAAGTATTAATTTCATTGGGGAAAAAAAATCTTACTGACCCCAAACTTTTGAACAGTAGTATAAATTGAGTGGGAGTAGGCAGGAAGAAAATCATTAAGTGGGGAGCAGGTGGACATACAGTAAAAATCTGCAGGACCCAGCGGAAAGTGGGATGAAACTGAAAAAAGAAAAATCAGCCCCACGCAGATCTCTAATTTAAAGACCATAATCAAAGCTCTCAGACAAAAACATGGGTTGCGTAAGCTGGCTGATGAAGACACTTATGTGCACGGTGGTGGCCTCATGCAGGGATAGATGTCCTGTTATGGACACCACTTCGTAGATACACACACAAAATCTGCCCTCTGGCCTTCTCCTTTCATTAGCTACCGATTAGCGTCATTAACACTCTGCTGTTTACCCACTGTCCTCCTAGGCAGGGGGAGGAAACACGCAGCAGGGTGATGTGTTTGTGGCGTCACGCTTCTCTGAAATGGACAACTTTGCTGAATGCAAATGAGACCCGAGATGGAGCGTAACTACTCCCTGCAGGACACAGATTTGGCTCAGAGGCAATCAGAAAGCAAAGCGGTTATTAGTTAAGACTGTTGTCCCATATCGCAGAAGTGCTTATGTAAATCACCAGATAAATGTGATCTGGTGGACAGACAGGAGGTGTTAAAATGGTTCATGGTTGTGTGTTGAAGTGCGTATGTACATACCTGTATTCACTGTCAGGCTGTAGGTTCTGCAGCACATGGCAGGTGCCGGAGCCCAGGCTGATGAGCTGCTCTCCCAGTTTAAGAGTGTAGGATGTGATCTCCACTCCATTGTTGCAGGGCTCATCCCATTTCAAAGCCAGGCATGTTGAAGGCGAATAGACGCCGCTATCCGTGGGGTCGTGCTCAAGTACACACAACACTGAGACCGGGTCGGGAACGGTGGCAGGGGTCTGACAGCTCATATGCTCGCTGTACGGTCCTGCGCCTGCTTGATTCGCCGCCTTTTTAAAAAAAAAAAAAAAAAAAAAAAAAAAAAGGGGTTTAATTTGCAGTATAATATGCTTTAATAATATATTTGATTTTTGGCTGTGCTTTTAAATTGATATTTAATAATATTAAAATTGTGTTGCCAAAGTAAATTATAAATTATGCCAAATTGCCAAACATAATTACACTTAGGCCTGGTATTTAATTTCCTTTCCCTAAAAAGGAACTAAATGCGTTAACGTATTAACTATGAATAATGATTGTATCAATCACAATTAAATAATTAAATCCACTGACAGCCCTAATGTGATTTCTTGTGCAATAATGTCACCTAAAAAATTAAGAGTATTTAATTTGAGTTCATCAGCATACATTCTTAAATATTTACAAATATATATATATAAACTACATTTTAATCTAATTTTGGTAACACTTTACAGTAAGGTTTCATTAGTTAACTACTTTAATTAACATGAACTAAGAATGAACGGTAACACTTTATTTTACAGTGTCCTTGTTACACGTTACATGTACTTACCATAGTGATAACAGTAAATTATGCATAATTACATGCAACTAACCCTCAGCCAAATCCTAATCCTACCCCAACCCATATAGCAAGTATATGTACTTAATTAATATTACTCAGTACTTAAATATATAATTACACTGTAACAATGACACTTTAAAATAAAGTGTAACCGAATGAACAATACTTCTACAGCATTTATTAATCTTAGTTGATGTTATTTTCAACATTTACTAATATATTATGGAAATCAAAAGTTGTATTTGTTAACATTAGTTAATGCACTGTGAACTAACATGAACAAACAACGAACAGCTGGATTTTTATTTACCAAGATTAAAAAGATGAATAAATACTGTAACAAATGTTTTGCTCATTGTTAGTTAATGTTAGTTAATACAATAACTAATGTTAACAAATGAGACCTTATTGTAAAGTGTTACCCTCATTTTATCTCATTCCGTTTCTGTAAAGCATACTGAGCTGCATGACAATATTTCCTAATAAATGAAAATGATTATAGTGATCATAATGCTATTAATCTTTGCCATATAATTTCATCTCGACATGACTGTCACTAGCCTATTTATTTAAAGCATAATGACAAGAACCTATTTACAGCCTCAGTGCGCAAGATGATACAGTTAATGAAGCGCCAATTTTCATTGTTCTTTTCAACTTTTCCTGTCATACTTGTACTACTCTAGTCATAATTAAATGTGCTAAAATAGCCAAGAGCAGATGCTAAATATGTTATGTATGGCACAAATCTTTCCAAAGTTAATCCAAGTTTTCTAATTTTGGCTTGAGCCATGAAACTGCAGCAGAGCGAAACACCGCAGTCATGTATAAGTAATATAATAAAACCACAAAAACAAGAATCAAGTGAAAAACACAGGACATTTCTAATACAATTAAAAGGCTACACTTTAGAGGCACTGTCTGTAAAACTGGCTCAACAAAACATTTTAACATCAGCAATAAATTGTTCCACACTTTAAAAGAATCGTTGAACAATATGGTGTAAATGAAAAGAACCCTTCAGTGACAGTAATACCTGTAGTCTGCAGTAGTAATGAGTAGCAGCTGTCAGGTCTGAGATCTCACACTGTGTGTCAGGGCCGCAGTAAATCAGCTCCATGGGCTCTTCCTCTCGGCCCCACTCCAGACGGTACTCAGAGATGTCGGCCCCTGAGCTCTCTGGACTCTGAAAGAGAGACAGAGGAAGTGCATAAAACAATTATTGGCTGATTGTTTGTACTTCAGCTCATCTGACCATCAATACTGACAGTATTTCTTTGCTGAATGTGTTAATGCATGATCTATGTCCTATTATTGATGGGCCTGCTTTAAATATGATAAATTACCTCCCAGCTGACCAGCACACAGGTATTGGACATTAAGGTAAGGGATGGCGCCGCACATTGGCTGGGAGGACCAGCTGCGGTTGTTATTTCTGTTGGTTCAGAGAACTGCCCATACTGTGAGCAGAAGAAAAAAAGAGAGAGAGAGAGAGAGAGAGAGAGAGAGAGAGAGAGAGAGAGAGAGAGAGAGAGAGAGAGAGAGAGAGAGAGAGAGAGAGAGTAGTGCAAATTAATATTCAATACATGACATGAAATGTCTCACAGGTGTATTTCTATCAGGATACAATGTGAAAAACAAATAAAACACTTAAGACCGAGACAATCTTGCATTACATCCTTTGTGAAATCAAAGCATGTTTCCAGTACTGCAATCTGATACGAGACGCATCGATTCCTCTCTTTTGGGAGTTTGCCTCACACAAACAATGAGAAAATGATTAAAATCAGTCCTCTGGCTCTAGAGCTTACTCTGAATGCTGTATTAAAACTCCTGCAAAAGTGCGTATGAGAATAAAGGAGAATAAGAATAAAGAATAAAGATAAAGGAGAACAAAAGACCGCCAGATCTGAGCATACTGAGAGAAAAAAAAGAAGAAATCCTTGAAGTTGGATAGAAAACTATGGAAGTCCACTTCTGCCACATAAGAAAGAAAAAAAAAATTATGCTTTGGTAATTATGAGATTAAAAAGTAGTAATTATGACATACCAAGTCATAATTCTTAAATTAAACATTTTGAAATTTTGAAACTATGAAATACAAATTCAGAATTCTGAGATCAAGGGCCCTATCATACACCCGGCGCAATGCAACGTCAGGTGGGACGCAAATGTGTTTTTTTGCTAGTTTCAGCCCGACGCAGTTATCTTTTCACGTCCATCTCCACGTTGTTTAAATAGCAAATGCACTCATGCCCATCTGTTCGCCCATGGGCGTGCTGGTCTGAAAACGAGGTGTGTTCAGGCACATTGTTGGTACGTTGCTATTTTGAGGCAACTGAAAATGACTGCACCATTGACCAACAAAAACAGCGGGTGCACAACGTACGTACACTCTGCTTATTACACACACAGGGACGCAGCACACGCACAGCAGCACACAAACATGTTTAAATATTAAAAATAACAGGATTCCTCTCTGGAGAAGCGTTCAGTCTTTCCACCCGCAAATTCCGCCATGTAAATAGCGACTCCGCCATGGTGCAAGCGCAACTGGCTTTTAAAGGGAATGGGAGATGAGACTCTGATTGGTTTATTGCGCGTTACACCCAAAACACACCCATGACTCATTAAGAGACTAGGTACAACCCTTTTGGACCATGCGCCTACCGCGCCGACCATTTTTTTTGACCTTCAGACCATGTGCTCTGATTGTTAAAATAGGGCCCAAAAAGTCAGAATTATATTACAATACAAAGTTTAAATTATGACATTAGCAGTTGAAAGTGAGACTTGAATTTGGCCATTAGTGACTGAATATTGACGTCATTTATGACTTCAATCTCAATTTCGATTTTTTAATCTCACAATAGCTTTAACTTTTTATCTCATCATTATAATTAGTCTGCTGATGCTGTGATCAACTGAAAACTGAACCTGAGGTGCATTATGGTAGGGATGGGTCAGGATGGTTGTCTACCGACGAACTAGTCAATTAGTGCGATCAATGAATTTATGTAGGTTTTTTCACAATTTTTAGCATTATTATTATTATTATTGGTGGTGCTTCAGAAAACAAATTAAGAATCACAATTTTATTACTGAATTTTCGAGCATCACTCACCCCTGCCTCGTTGGCGGCACGCAGGCGAAAGCTGTAGGTGGCGCCGGGGAGCAGACTGCCCACGGTGCACTCCAGATCAGAGCCGTGATAGACCTCGGTGGGCTCCGACTCTCCCTCCCTCATTTCCAAACTGTACTCATTCACCTCACATGTCCCCTCAGATGAGGGACAGTCTGAGATGAGGGACAGAGACAAAGCACTTCAGTACAAAAGAAATTACAGGTTTAATTCATATTTTATAATGAAAATAAGGGGTTCAAGTTTTTTTAAGACAAATCAAATTTTACCACTTCTTTACAACATCAAGCTTCACAATTTCAGTTCAAAGTTTCTTGTCCAAAAGCCTGAATCCAAAGTGTTCACGTAGAAATTCTGGAACAAGCAGCTCAACAGACCCAGAACTCACTCCTGCTGAGGGTGTTAACTATTAACTCCCTACCGATAGCTCTGGCACAGGTCTACTACTGGAACACTGTTACATTGAGGAAATGTAGCAGAAAAGGTGGAATTATTGATCTTATGCTGTTACTGGATATGACAAAAGGGTTTCATTTTGTGGCATAGTGTGAATGCCACAGAGGGACTTGGTGAAATGTAATTTCACATCATCATAAATAAATGTAGAACTGCAGACATCTTTGGGACATTGTAAATTTCCAATTTAATGTTTCTTGATACCGTAACTGATAAAGCGTCGTGTTAGTGACCCTGTGGGTTTAATTCCCAAGGAAATGGTCCAAAAAACGTACCTTGAATACATTGTATGTTGCTTTGTATAAAAACATAAAATGCATAAATGTGAATATGAAGTGGAAGCTAAGGAATGAAAAACTCTCAGAAGTGTGATGTATTCAGAGAATCTTACCCCATTGTAAGTGCACTTCTTTGTGCTTGGCTTTACCCACAATCCTGGGAGTCTGGCAACGTCCTGGAGCTACAGATAGTGTACGCACAGGCAGACTCTCAGAGCACTGCAGGGACACAAGCATAACAATTATATATCTGTAGCAAAAAGTATGTGGTTTATATTACCGTTCAAAAGTTTGAGGTAGGTAAGATTTTTTTTTTTTAAAAAGAAAGAAAAAGAAATTAATACTTTTATTCAGAAAGGACACATTAAATTGATCAATAATAACAGTAAAGTATTTTTCTATTTCAAATAAATGCTGCACATCAAAGAATCCTGGAAAAAATATATTACGGTTTCCACAAAATATTAAGCAGCACAATTCTTTTCAACATTGATAATAATAAATGTTTCAAATATGCTGAGAAGCAAATCATCATATTAGAATGATTTCTGAAGGATCATGTGACTGAAGACTGGAGTAATGATGCTGAAAATTCAGATTTACCATTACAGGAATACATTTCATTTTAAAATATATTGAAATAGAAAACAGTTATTTTAGATTGTAATAATTACAATATTACTGCATGTATTTTTGATTAAATAACTACAGCCTATATATGTATATAATGCATTTTGGACTCAATTTCTACACAAATTGGTGATAAAATTTAATCCAATCTTTATTTTCAAAAGTTACAACATTAAACAAGCAATGATATGTTTTGATTTTTTACTGCTAACACACAAAAAGAGCAATTCACACCAGACTATTATTGAAACTGTTTGGAAATTTCTCCTGAACTTTGTGCACCAGAGTTACATTAGAAAAGGTTAATGGAAGTTAATGCTGTCAAGGGAGGGTTATTTATTTAAAATCCATACTTTTCTCACCCTGCACTATGAATGTTTAAATGGTGTGCTCAAACAGTGAAAAATGAATAGTCTGTGTGTTATTGTTATAGTTTTTCTATTATTGTGAATTAAAATCCACATACTTAGGCTCATTCTTTCTAAATGCATTTCTTTCTGATGAGTCCATTTGGACAGATGTGGCATACAGCTGTTGTAATATATGTGAGTTACCTGGCTGTGGCCGCCAGTGCTGATGCTGCAGGTGCGCAGTCTGTACATTGTGCCGGGTTTCAAGTCCTCACACTCACACTCTGTGGCAGGCCCACTGTACGCAATGTCCCACTGATTGGCTACCGAATACAAGGCGTCAAAGAGTTAAACATTTGCAGGGAAATCACTTTCAAAGAGTTAGTCAATCAGTCAGTCATCCATGTAAACCCTCAACTGTTCCCCAAGTTTAATAATCCATTGCAAGATAAAACACATAGGTATCAATGAACGTTAAAGCATTGAGTATTTTTGGCTATATGAAATTCCTTTTAGAAAAATAAAAAGCTCTGACAGCACTAATTGAGTATCTGTGTAAAAATAGAAATACAGATGGGACAGTGTAAGGACTCAAGAAGATTAATTATGAAATTATCTTATGTTCTTCTAAAACATTTCATGTGAAAAAGGAAACAAAGCTTAAAAAAAAAAAAAAAAAAAAAAAAGACTAGACTAGAAATACTTTTGAAATAAAATTGAGATGTAATTAACCAAGGACAAAAACATACTTAAACATGCAGGCAGATGGTGAATGACAGTGAAGCACAAAGCGAACAAAGTGATATACATTAATACATACCATCAGAATTTCCTTCTGAAATCTCTAAGAGGTATTTCAAGATTTCTGAGCCTCCGTTGTCTTGTGGAGGATCTGTAGTGTGACAATACAGACAGGATATTACAAATATACACACACATATGGAGATGCATTAACCATAAAATTCATACAGTCCCCTTAAAAAAGTACCCGAACAACAAAACACTTAGTGACTGTGACACAGTGACTGACTACTAGCTGTTATTTAAGGCTACAATATGGTACAATACATAACTGATAAAGCAGTATAAAAATATTTTTCATTTATTTTTTCCTGAGGACCACATAAAATGTTAATGTTGTTTGCACCAAAAACTATTTGGTAATTTAGAGTTTCACAAGATTTTTTGAGCAAGAATCAAGTAGGTATTCAGTAACTATTACTGTAAGAATTAAAATCTACAGCATGGTCTTATTGTACACTGAACTCATATTTTAAAATATATAAAAGAAAATTAGATTTCTCATGATATGATCCTTCGAGTATTCATACTTGATTTTTATTAGGCTGTTGTATCCCTTTGCAATGACTGAGCAAAAACTCAGTCTAAACTAAATTTTAGGCATTTGCCCTTGAAGTTTATTGCAGCTGTCAGAAATCTACTATTTGGTTCATTACCAAACAAATAAAGTGGGATTTATCACGCTGAGAGCACAATACAACCACAGACCTTGTCCTACTCTCCTTTGCAAATAAAGAACTAAACTGGAAAGTGGAAGAACAAATGAAGACGTCAAAATGAGGTGTAGTGTGACTCACACATCAGATAGAGACGAAGCAATACCTGTACTAAAGGACATTACATTGTATATATGTTTGTAAATACAAAAATTGTACAACTTTATTTTTAATATTAAATATTTGCATATATTTCCTCTCGATTTCCAAGATTAAAGCTCAAGCTCATTTGAGCTTGAAAGATCGAGCTCAAATGCAAAACCGATTGCAACATAAATGAGATTTCCAATTTCCCTTACAGCCAGAAACCAATTCAGCAAATGCAATAACTCCAACTGAACATTTTTGCTGCACAAACAACCATACCCCATTTGACACTGAAGCTGTAGGGTCTGATAGGGCCCTTGATGCACGGTCTGGAGGGGGGTCCAGGTTTGTCTGGACTGGTGTTACACACCAGCACCTCACTGGGACTGCTTCTGCCCTCCAAGTTAGAGGCTATGAGCTGCAAGACACAAAAACAAGACAGAAAAGGCTTAATTCTGTACAATAATGACTTTTTGCCTCTTTTGAACATCATAGGTCTGATCGCTTAGAAAAGCACAATTAGCACAACTCTTGTTGAATTGCGAGATATCATTAACTCATGGGTTCATTCAAATCTCTAACTATGAGCAATGGACCCTTTTCACATTTCTGGGGTTCTCAGAAGAGGAAGTTATCATAGTATAAGTAAACTTCTATAGCAGTGAATGGGAGACAACAGCAAATATAATTTTTGTATTCCCATCAAAAGAAAAAAATCTGTGATAGAGTTTCCATGACCAAAAGATGGAAAAAAATATAGAGAGATTGATTGTTGACGTTGGTCAGAAGAAAGAAAGACGTCAAATTTGCCGTCACTCCCTCAATCATTGTCTCGCAGCAGCATTAATTCCTTTTTTGTCATTTACTGGCAAGGTAATATAGCACAATATATAGCGTTCTAAATGTGTATTACATTTTTTAAAGATATGAAAAACTTTACTAGATTTGTGATGTTGATAACTCTGGAAATGCATAGGAAAAATGCTCAATAGCGTTATCTGAAATATTGCTACTTTATAAACAAACCCAAAATGTCAAATAAAAAATACTTTAAAACCAGTCCAAAAATGGCAAATCCCAAATAATGCAAATTTTTTGTTTCGTTTTTATAAAAATTAAATAATATAAGTAGTCACACAATTATTGTATTTTCATGATCATCATAATTTTCAAGTACTTGGGTACTTGAATCCATCCCTAATTTTTACATTGAAAAAAAAAAAAAAAATGAAACACTTAGAAGTGTAGGAAGGTGTTCTGTCAGTGAATCTTGTCATTACAAGTTTCAAAAGGTGGCAAATAAAAGACATGCATGATCAACATATCAACATATAAAATACTGAGAAATCTGGCAGGTTTACATATATATATATATATATATATATAATAAGATTGATTTAGACTCATCTTCATGCATATAAAACATAGAATCCTTTACACACAGCCTACTAAAGAGCTTCCGTACACAAACAATTGATCACAAATGCAGAAGTAATGACATAACACATTTACACACTCCCATTATTTGCACCTGCAGCTTTAATGGATGCCTTCACTTAAAAAGACAAAAACCCTAGAGGTGTGCGCACCATTCAGAGGAATTACTATTAATTATGAAAGCACTTAAGCCAGACCCACTCACTGCATTACAGCAGCACTTGACGTGGGCTGCGGCTCATTCATAATTGGATAGGAGAGTTCTCTAGATGAACGTGACAGAAGAAAATATTTGTGATAAAAAAACAACTGTGGTATGAGTCAGTGGAGCACAGAGAAAGGTTAAAGCAGTTTGTTGCCACTGTAATTAATGTATGACTCTAGCCTTAACCCATTTGTGCCCAAATTTTTCTGAATGGTTTCATGCATATAGTCATGTTAATAGTGTCCTATGTGAACATGTTCTGCATTTATTTTCTTGAAAATCGTATTTGAATGTGTGGCAACTATAGTTGCCGGTAGGCAAATATGTTGTATGCAATGTCAAATTTGAATAGGAGGAGAACATTTGGCATGTAACTCAAAATAACTGCTTTCAACAGATCAATCTTTATTCATAAACAAATTTATTATGTATAAAAGTTGAAGAACATTCGATGCAAACTCAAAAAAGCTGCATCTATCTTATAATCTTTTGAATATGAAAACACAACAAACAACAAATACATTTGTCTTAAAGTGGTGGAACATAGTGCAGAACAAAGTGCAGCCCCAACAGGGCATTGTGTATCAAAAAGTTAAATGAAAATAGATAAATAGAATGACGAAAAAATTACGTCTATATAACAACAAAAATATATAGTCCCATAGTATTCAAACTCATTACTTGTCTGAATTTCCACATTATAATGGAATCATAAGCTACTAGTCATAAAAAGAATTAGGGTCCTTGACCGATTAGAATGAAACGCATCCAAACTGGATGAAGGGGCCTCAATATTTTGGCCCTTACAAGACATAATATCATAAAAGGGAGAAAAAGATAATCTACAGCAATTAATCCCATGCTTTATCTCTTTATCTTTCCATTCTTCCTTTTGTGTGACTGACTGAAGTTTTGAAACTGGAAGCCCCCCCACACCCTATCGAATTAAGGTCTACTGTACAGTAGAGATGTCAGTTAAAGGGTTAAGTTATGTTTTAGGTGGGATATTATGAAAGCAAAAAGCACTAAACAAGACCAAAATCTTGATTTATTAACCTATTAACAAAGTATACCACATTTCCCCATGATATATGTACTATATATGCACAACTATAGTTGCCGCTTGGACTTTTGACTAAGTATACAAAAAACTATAAATCTCTTGTAAGATTTGTTTTGTTTGGATGATTCTAGAGACCTTCATGATTATGTAGATATATATATATATGTCAACAAAAAATACTTATTAGTAACATGAAAATGACCTTTCTTTGGGAGGGTTTGCCTTCGCCTTGCTTCCTGGAAGTAGGGGTAGGAAGTTGGCAGCCTCATGTGACAGGAAGGAAGTTAACACCTTTTTTTTCTTCTTGAAATCCTTTATTTGGTTGTTTGCTTGCATGTCATTGAGACATAAAACATTGATAACATCTAAAAAAACACTTACAAAAGGAAAATGACAACTATACACTGCGGCAACTATAGTTGCCGGTGGGCTTAAATGGGTTAAATTGTCATATGTCCCTGTAACACAAAAGTGCTTCCTGCACATATAGGCTAGTTACTCACCCACACAGTGGAACAAAAACAAACAAAACACTGTGTGCCTGTGAAGAGCATGTGTCAAACACAGCACACTACTAGCTAATAATGAGTACAAAAGCGCTTGACCCAAACATGAGGTCACTACAACTTGGCAATTAATATTTGACCAGTACTTTAGAGAAAGCATCATTCTCTTCAAAACAGACAAATGCACCTCTTCGGTATATTTGAGCATGTCAATATTCCAATGTGCGCTTTCAAATCTCTTGAAAAACGCCATGATTTTGCGTTGAATTGGACCGCATATAATTTCGTTGTACTTTTTTCTATAATGACAAATAAATATTCTGATTCTGAATATGTAATTTTTCGCCGCTAGAGGTCGCTTATTCAAAACAAAGGTGTAGCTTGATGACGCCATGATTCCGCCGAGCTTTTATTATGCCGCAGGCGACCGCTTTCGCGTCTTCTGCTTATGCGGGGTATGTGGGGTAATGCTGTTTTATCATATCAGATACGTTGAAAGTTATATTATAATGCCACTCTGTGCATTCGCTCTCGGCGGCTACTATGAGACACTTGTTGCACACTGCAGTAAGCTAGATCGATATTAGTCATGGTAAAACATGGTACTCGCGGTAAATCAAGAAAACGAGATTTAAACAATTAGACTGTGTTGAGCTGTATAACAATGATTAGTTTCTGTTGATGAATGTATCCAAAAAGTTGCTCACCTGTCTAATAAAACACATAATATATTAAAGCGTCTTTGGTGTTCCCAAACATTTGTGAAGATGTATTCTAGTGTTATTACTTTTCAACTCCATGTTATTATTATTTTTTTTAAACAAAACAAATTCAAGCTATATTAACCTTCAGTGTTCTTTTTTGCAAACATACTTTGCAGACATTCTTTACAACTTAAAAGTGCTTATTCTGCTCAGTTATACAGTACAAGTACAAATAAGCACAAGTCAACCTGCCATACCAAACAAGACCACAGGGAGATGCCAAAGGACCGCATATAACTACTATACGGATACATTCATAATTAATAAACACTAAAATACAAATGAAAGATAAAATAATTCTGAATGTGTGGAAACTTAGCGATCTGAAGGTGGGTCGATGTCATCAGTGAACAGTTCCTCTGTCAGAAAAACAATCATGTCTATGTTTGGAGCTGATGCCCGTGTGTACATAAACACCACTGATCCTCACAAACTTCTCCAAAACACGCTTCTTCGGCGAGCATCTGTTATTAAACACTCACAGTCCATTCACTTTGATAACTACGTGAATATATTGAACTGCGTTCATGCAGAAATATGATGTTATAGCGATCAGTGAGCCGAGAGCGCACATACACGGTTTGTTTGCGCATCAATTGTAACGGACACGCGCGTGCCTAATGTATGTCATTGCAATCGTCTTTACCTTCATTACAACCGTCATCCATCAAAACTTTTTAGCGACACTGGTTTTCTTTATCCAACTGAAATGTGTAGTTTGCGTATCCTGTGTTCATGAAGCGGTTAGGTGATTTGAGCCGCCGTTCAGTCTGTATTTCACACAGCGCGATTAGAAACGCCTTGGGTTGCTCCGAAACCAAAACAATCACAGAATACGTACGAGAGAGGTGGTTCTTTGTTGTAATTAATTTTTTTAATTTATATAATTCATCTTTTATTATTTAACGTATCAATAATAAAATTAATGAATTATATTAATATATTAAAATTAATTTTAAGTTATCTCACTGATCTATGCTAAGTTATGCTAAAAGTTCTACCGCCAGATCCGGAGATCGGCTGAATGGATTCGAAAACGGTAAAACTCAACTGTTTAATTCTAGGGGAGTTGAAAAATGAGGATATTTTCAAAAAACGTGGAGTGTTCCTTTAAACATTCTTGGAAACATGTCGGATAATGTAACTACACAAGTCAACAAAATATGTAACACTGTTCTAGTGGTTTTTGGATATTTTAATACAAAAATATTACATATTGTGCCTTTAAGTCTCTTTAATATTTATTTGTGGTTTCCTTTTGTCAAACAATCTTTCATTTCACACATCATACCAAATCAACAAGCTTTAGTTTACATACTTCTCACAGACAAAGACTTTCGTGCCACACTAAATTTGACTGAATTATAAAATAATTAATTTTAAAAAATACAAAAAAAAAAGGCATTTTTAGGATTGTTGATTTTTTTTTTTTAAATGATGAGCATCTTACAGATTATAACTAGGGGTGTGTAAACTTATGAACTCTGTAAAACGCACAGTGTCATTATTTTTGATATTGTGAATAATCTATAAGAAGAAAAAACTGCATTCACTCACCCTGAATTTATACTGCGTGCTTCTCTTCAGGCCCTCTACAGTACATGTCAAGTTTTCTCCAGTGTACTTTGGGTGAAACTCTGTTCCCTGGAGAAATGAGCACAAAAACAGTGAACTTGCATCACCATTTTACACCACAGCAAGTAGTGATGGGAATCCTAAAGAATCTATCATTCCGATTCCAAATAATGATTTGATAACGATAATGAGGCCCGTTTCAGAGAAACAGTTGGAGGCCCCCCCCTTGATGGAACAATGCAAATGCCCAAGAAACAATGGAGTCGAACATTATAAAAACTATTTGGGTCAAATATTTTTTGGAAATTGCCAACTCAACTAAATACCATGGGGTTCAAGTATGTTGGACTTGAGTATGTGGTAGTCATGCTAGAACTGAAGACACTACTGCCATCTAAAAATAACATACAATGTTCTCTTCCTGGATCTCCAGCGTGTATGTGACGGGCTCCTCTGCGGTACAGCCATCTGGCCGGCTCCACTCCAGCGTGATCCATGTGATGCCGGCACGCACCAGCCGAGGAGCGTGGGGCAAGTGGGGCAGACTTCCAGTTGTGTAGAAGACCACCTCAGGACTAAAGCCACTGACAAACAAGAGAGGAGACAGAAAATTATATATACTATACTGTATACTATACAGTGTGTGTGTGTGTGTGTGTGTGTATGTATGTATGTATGTGTATATTATATATATATATATATATATATATATATATATATATACACATACATATTCATATATACACACACACACACACACACACACACACACACTAACACTCATATAAATGAAGCTGTAAAACAGCCAGGAATGGAGGGTTTTTAGTTCTTTGGTTATCCGTCAGGAAGGACGTCTACATGTGACTTGTATAAACTTTGCAAAATCCTCAACATCTTATTGCAAGAGCTATGTTCATTTGCATCCCTTACAGGGTGGACACTTTGATTGAGTTTATTTTTAAACACAGCTCCAAAATGAATAACTTCCAGGCTGACTTATTGAATTTGAATAGTTTTCCTCTCCTCTCAATAGCAGCTTTAAATCTAGTTTCTTCCAATTAACTGGTTGTGACAAGTTTACTAGAGCCCTCAGTATTTACTGTGTAAGAGTGTCTATAACTGCCACTGGGAAACAGGAGATGTTAAATGAGCTTCTTTCAGTTAAGGAAGTAATAAAAAATGTCCCTTTAGACTGGGTGAAAGGTGGTTTACTGGAGGTGGAGTCTCATATTTCAGCAGTGTTGCTTCACTCTCTGAATGTGTCTATGGTATTAATGTCAGGAGATGGAGGAGACGAGGGATGGTGCCATATTCAGAGTGAAGACTATCTTCCCACAATTCTTTTTTAAAGAATATTATATGCATAAAATAAACAATAATATTAAACTATATCAACATAAATGATTTTTAAATATTTATAAATATTTTTTCTCTGTTAAAAAATATATAGAGGGGTAAAATGGAGAAATGAAGAAATAGAGAGAGAGGGGGAAAGAGAGAGAACGCTCCATTGGCTGTCTGTTCTTCTGAATCAAGGTGACTTTATGGCTCTCCTCCTCCATTAAGACTTGAGGGATGGTGATACGATCAGATTACAGAAGGATAATGGGATTGTTTTGTCACACACATAGAGTTTAATATGCATCCTGTACGACAACTCATATTACCTTCTAATTCAAAGCTCAAATCATAGTTGGTCAAACAAGGTTTGAATCTTTGGCTGTATCCCACCTTGCGCACAATCCATACTAAATACTATGCAAGACTAAAGGTTAATGTGTTTTAGTGTGTAGTGGGAGTATGTAAATTGGGATGCAGCAAAAGAGTGTCTGTGTATGTGTTTAAGGGTGCTTTCACACTTGGTTCGATTGCTCCCCCCCTTCCCCCTGCACCCGCTGGTCTATGTTCACATCTCTCTGCTTGCAGTGTGTCAGTCACGCATGCACAAACACACCGTTTTATCAAAGCATACGTCATCAATAGCAATTCACCTCCGCAATTTAGTACAATTACTTTCATATCAGCAGCGAGCTGTACTGGAGTTCACATGAACCCTTTTTATGCGGAGTCGGGTATGGTTCATGGGTGCGCATCCGAGTTTGGAAAACAGCGTTCACATCATCCAAACTAATCAAACTCTGACGTCAATCGAACCCGGGTGTGCTAGTGTGAAAGTCCATGCATATGATTCTGCAGTGATACCTCATTCCTATGTCATTGCGTGCCGCCACCCGAAATGTGTAGGCCATAGCTGGACACAGGTGAGTGAGTTTGTAGTGCCTTTGGCTTCCGAAGTAACATTCTCTGAAATTGTTGTTCTTTTTGCCCTAAAAGATAAAGTAGAACAACACATATATTTCAGTCTCTACACTACACAAAATCACTGAAGCCATTCAGCTTCTCAAAACCACTGTAATCATGGCTGGAGTGAGAAATGTATGAGTGACAACAGTCTGCTGTGGTCTTTGAAGAATGCAGAGACATCAGTCAGATATGAATCTTTAAATAGAGTGAATGTGAACAGTGCTGATGTCAAAGAGGAATCATTAGTGCTGAAAATTTTGAAATGCAGTTGAACAAGGAGGTCCTTTTACTAAAAATGTGAATAGAATCTGAATGACAATAATAAAAAAAACTCATGTGAACAAAAAATATAGTAATACCTCATCCCATTCTAAAAGGTAACTTGTGATTTTTGATCCATTATCAACTGGTGCCTGAGAGAGGAGAGAAATAAAAAGAAACAAATTAGAAGTACACAAAAAAAGAGGAAGAAAACTAATTTAATCAGGAAATAAGGTTATGTAACAAGAAGTACTGTCTGTGTACTGGACCATGAAAATCTACTTACTAAGTAGTTTACCCTATCATTTACTCACACTCATTTACTGTTTTTGCAAAACTCTTATAATTATCTTTCTTATCCTGAACACATAAGATGATGGCAGAACGTTGATGCTTCTCTTTGCCGTACAATGAACATGATTGATGATTAGGGACTGTCAAGCTCTAAAAACGACAAAAAAAACACACCATAACCATGTCCATATGACTTGTGTTATATACTCACATGCTATAGTGATGTAAAAATTGGTCTTAATACATACACTATTATTTTTTAAAAGTTTGGGGTCAGTAAATTGATCAAAAGTGACAGTAGAGACATTTAATGCTACAAAAGATTACTGCTTCAAATAAATGCTGTTCTTTGCGGTTTTCAACTGTTTAGAGCATTGATAATAATAATAATAATAATAATAATAATAATAAGAAGAAGAAATATTTCTTGAGCAGCAAATCAGCATATCAGAATGATTTCTGAAGGATCATGTGACACTGAAGACTGGAGTGATGATGCTGAAAATACAGCTTTATCATCACAGGAATAAATTACATTTTAAAATATATCAAAATAGAAAGCAGTTATTTTAAATTGTAATAATATTTTAAAATATTACTGTCTTGTGCTCAGCACACTATGGCTCTTTTTGTCATTTTTTGTGGCCCCTGGTTACCATTCACTCTCATGGTATAGGAAAAGGCAGCGTGAACATCTTTTTTCTTTTCCTCCTCTTATGTTCCAGAGAAGAAAGTAAGTCGTGCAGGTTTGGAACAACATGAGGGTCAGTAAATGATGGCAGTATTTTCATTTCTAGGTAAACAATCTCTTTAATACTTAAGGAGGATGGAACATCTCCTTTAAAACTACCAGGCTCATTAGGCTTGAAATGGTTCTCATCTGTAATAAAACTTTACAAACTTTAATCTAAAATGTACATTCAGTAAAGAATTAACAGAATTAGCCCTATATGTCTGATGCCTGCCGATATGACTATGGCTTTTAACTTCCATACTAGTATGGGATAAACAGCAGTCTCACCTTCCACTGCAGGGTGAGTGTGCTCTTTGTGCGGTGGGATAGTTTAGGGGGCAGCGGGCAGTCTGGGGTACTGCTGTGGGTGGTGAAGGCCCCCACCTCAGAGCACGAACCCTTCACAGAATTGCACACAGCATTCACTCTGATAAAGACAAACACACATACATTTAGAAGACATAGTTCATTAAAAAAGTGATCTATTCTACATTTATAGCAGAAACAGTGAGTGGGAAAATAACCTTTTTGTGTTTTCCATAGAAGAAACTTACAGTGTATTCGAGGTGTACATTTTATCAGTAATCAAACTCATGACCTTCTAGCACCAGTTAAGTTACAGGAACAAAAGCACAGCTGCGCCTTGTTCAATGTATGAAGTTCAATGTATTTTCTGATTGAGTGCACATTGCTTTTACAATTCCAGGAAATTGCTTTAAAAAAAAAAAGATGAGCTAAAAAAAAGTCTTAAAGCACTCTACTTCACCTCATTGGTGAGGAAAACCATGGAAAAAGGTGGGACAAAACTAATCTGGCCACACATGACATTTCCCAACAGGTCATTCATATTTAGAAATAGAAAAAATAAATCACTCTTCGGGGGAAATGGAACATTCAGGGTCGCATCTGACTGCAGTACAGAGACAGAGAGTCTCCCACTATCCCTTAATCCGAACATATATTCAGATACTAGTCCCACTGCCGCCAGGGGTCAAAGCTCGACCGAAAACTCAGCAATTTCAATGCGTTTTAATGAGGATCCAGACAAACCGATCCCCAGCACTGGATTCTCCTTTAACAAGAGCTCCAGGTGACAGAACAAAGTAGCATTGCCTATCCCCGACATCAGATGTGGGCTTGAAAGTTTCTTTGAGGACCAGTACATGTATCATATTTAAGCTTGACCTTTCCAATGCTGTGATGCACAGCACTTTTGGCTCAATTAATCACAGGTAACAGGCAGACCATTAGAGGGACATTTAGGTAGAGCTGTGGTCATTAAACAAAAGTCGAAGTTAAAAATTATGAGTAATATTCCATTGACGTTAACTTTGATTATGTAAAAAAAGAAAACCGCAGATAATTGGACCATCGTAATGAAAATACTGATGATCGGAAATAGCATGCATTTCTGGGACAATGGGCTCTAATAACAGTAATCGTTTGAATTACTCTAAGCACATGTTCTTGCACATGGCAGACTGCAAGAAATAAAGTTGACAGCTGCACTTACCTTACGTGGTAGTCTGTTGCTGGTCTGAGATCTTTTAAATTGCATTCCAACTCCTCTCCACTGAAAAGACACACACACACATGATGGTTACTGACCTTAATGGATGCCAGCAATAGAGCTGTGTTGTTCAAAGCGCAAAATTGACTTTCATAAGGGATTCTGTTCAGTTAGTATTGAGCACAACTGCTCAAGGGAAAAACTGTGAGTGGTTTTGCCTTGATACATTTTAGGGTTTCCTGCAACCATTTTTTAATGTTAGTGCGACAATATTTTGTTAGAGGTCACATTGGTGCAACTCCAAAATTGCCCCATTCTTTTAGATTATGCTGTGTCATTTTCTTTTTGCGTGTGGGAAACAAACAAAGGCAAACACTCAAAAGTGTGCCGGAACAGCGGTACCCGACTGTGAGGTCAAATTGAACGGTGCTGCGCAAACCAAATTTAAACGCAGCACGAGTAGTGCATCCCATTTAAATAAGAAACAGTTATATTACATAAACCTCTATTGGAACAGCAGTTGAAACCATATTAAACATCCATGACATTATAAACAGCACAGGTGAGGAAAACAGGAAAAATATATTTATGCACAAACATAAATTAGAAGGCTTGTGTCCAAATATAACAACCCTTTTTATCTGTGGATTTACTGTAGTAACTATGGTATTTTGGCAGGAATGTTATTATAGTTTAATATAATATAATATAATATAATACCTGTTCAAAAGTTTGGGGTCAGTAAGATTTTCTTTATGTTTTTGAAAGAAGCCTTTTATGCTCACCAAGGCTGTTTGTTTAATAAAAAATACAATACTACAATATATCATCTGTTCAAAAGATTGAGGTCAGAAAGATTTTTAAAATGTTTTTGAGAGAAGTCTTTTATGCTCACCAAGGCTGTTTATTTAATAAAAAATACAGTAAAATATTTAATTAAAATGTTATTACAATTCATAATAACTGTTTTCTATTGTAATATATTTTAAAATGTAATTTATTTCTGTGATGGCAAAGCTAAATTTTCAGCATCATTACTCCAGTCTCTTCAGTGTCACATGATCCTTCAGAAATCATTCTTATATGATGATTTGATGCTCAAGAAACATTTCTTATTATTATCAATGTGGAAAACAGTTGTGCTGCTTAATATTTTTGTGGAAACCATGACAGAATTTTTCAGTATTCTTTGATGAACAGAAAGTTCAAAAGACTAGCATTTATTTGAAAATGTATTCAAATAATTTATTTGCATTTTTGTTTGGTAACAATGTCTTTACTTTCACTTTTGAATTTTGATTTTACAGAATAAAATTATACATTTCTTTTTCTTTTTTTTTTAAAGAAAAAAAGAATCATACTGATCTCAAACTACTTTTGAACGATAATATACACTCACCTAAAGGATTATTAGGAACACCTGTTCAATTTCTCATTAATGCAATTATCTAATCAACCAATCACATGGCAGTTGCTTCAATGCATTTAGGGGTGTGGTCCTGGTCAAGACAATCTCCTGAACTCCAAACTGAATGTCAGAATGGGAAAGAAAGGTGATTTAAGCAATTTTGAGCGTGGCATGGTTGTTGGTGCCAGACGGGCCGGTCTGAGTATTTCACAATCTGCTCAGTTACTGGGATTTTCACGCACAACCATTTCTAGAGTTTACAAAGAATGGTGTGAAAAGGGAAAAACATCCAGTATGCGGCAGTCCTGTGGGCGAAAATGCCTTGTTGATGCTAGAGGTCAGAGGAGAATGGGCCGACTGATTCAAGCTGATAGAAGAGCAACTTTGACTGAAATAACCACTCGTTACAACCGAGGTATGCAGCAAAGCATTTGTGAAGCCACAACACGCACAACCTTGAGGCGGATGGGCTACAACAGCAGAAGACCCCACCGGGTACCACTCATCTCCACTACAAATAGGAAAAAGAGGCTACAATTTGCACGAGCTCACCAAAATTGGACAGTTGAAGACTGGAAAAATGTTGCCTGGTCTGATGAGTCTCGATTTCTGTTGAGACATTCAGATGGTAGAGTCAGAATTTGGCGTAAACAGAATGAGAACATGGATCCATCATGCCTTGTTACCACTGTGCAGGCTGGTGGTGGTGGTGTAATGGTGTGGGGGATGTTTTCTTGGCACACTTTAGGCCCCTTAGTGCCAATTGGGCATCGTTTAAATGCCACGGCCTACCTGAGCATTGTTTCTGACCATGTCCATCCCTTTATGACCACCATGTACCCATCCTCTGATGGCTACTTCCAGCAGGATAATGCACCATGTCACAAAGCTCGAATCATTTCAGATTGGTTTCACTGGTTTGACAATGAGTTCACTGTACTAAAATGGCCCCCACAGTCACCAGATCTCAACCCAATAGAGCATCTTTGGGATGTGGTGGAACGGGAGCTTCGTGCCCTGGATGTGCATCCCACAAATCTCCATCAACTGCAAGATGCTATCCTATCAATATGGGCCAACATTTCTAAAGAATGCTTTCAGCACCTTGTTGAATCAATGCCACGTAGAATTAAGGCAGTTCTGAAGGCGAAAGGGGGTCAAACACAGTATTAGTATGGTGTTCCTAATAATCCTTTAGGTGAGTGTAATAGAATATAATATTCTCTATAATTGTATAATTAATATAATATAATATAATATAATATTCCCTATAATATTTTCCAAGCACCACTGCTCTCATATGTTAGTCTGGAGTCATGCTTCAAAGGCGTGATGACAGGGTGTGAGGGGTCTGATTATCTTTCCTGTCTGCTCTCTGGAAATTGAATCATACACGTCCTGGTGGGAGAAAAGGCTACATCTAATGATTCTTTCTGTGCGATGGATGATGCATTCATGTCTAACTTGCTCCCTTGTGTTGAACACTGTTAATTTATGAGAACATAAAGACTTCTCTAGGAATCTGAGCAGACGGCACAACTCCTCTGTGATTATATACTCCAGTCTATCTTACCTATAGATGACACGGTACTGGCCGTTACGACCCTTGTCTGAGAGAGTGACCTCATAGCTGCAGGTAAAGGGGTGTCCGTTACTGTGTCTGTCTCTGTTCTGGAGGCCTGCTGGTGGAGCCCAAGTCAGTCGAGCTGTCCGGGCCTGGATATTAAGAACCTGTGGAGCAAACACAGAACAAAGAGCAGCTACTGTAAAACAGGAAATGATATTATTAAGCATATCAAGTGTCTTTGAATCTGTGGGTAGGTGATGCACACAAGTAGATACATTTTTCAACAATGAACAAAGATAAAATGTGTAAATGTAAAGCAAGGTGTATATTTTAATTGCCATTACTGGTCAATATTTAATTTTTTTTTTTAAGAAAAAATTTGTCAATTATTCTGTCATCATTTTAATATATTTGTATATACAGTCAAACCAAAAATTATTCAGACACCAGATATAATTTTTTACTAGTGGGTGCAGGACACTATAGTTCATTTATGTAAGTGAAGATAGCAAAATAAAGTAAAACTGTGACATATTATACCCAAAAATTCTTCATACAGTGGACTACCAGTAAAACTGATAAAAAAAAATTGGGACCAAAATTATTCAGACACTTTGACCCGACCATGTTTTGCTTAAGTGTTTTTTCTTTAATTGCTAATGCGACCTTTTACACCACAAACCGAACAAAATTAAGCATTGCTTGGTCATTGGTTGACCTAAATTGGTATTATGTAATTGTGTACTTAAATTTTAACAGCTGACAGCTGATTGGTTGATTGTAATCCATTACATACCTTTCTATCAAAGTTATCTGACATTATCAAGATGAATTTGTTCTGACACAGTTTAACTCTGAGTTCTTGTCATATTTTATTACCATTTTCTAAACTATAGCGAATAAACTGTGATAATGTGAGAAAATGTTGAAGGTGTCTGAATACATTTTGGTTTGACTGTATATATTTTTAAAAGTACAAATATTCGATTTCGTCTCTCAATTCAAAAACGACTACATGCAAACGACCACTGTACAAACGTGCAGGAAAAACAAATTGTTGTTATAATCCAAGACTATGAATTCACAGGCGAAAGACATTTTAGAAAATGGTGGTTTTCTCAAAAGCAGCTTTCAAATGTTGCTGCAAAGAGCTCCAGTAAAGCAGCCATTTTTTATTTGACATAATTTGAAGGAGCAAGTCATTTTGATGAGTTTGTGGGGTTGTCATTTCATTATGAGGTTAGCATACAGTTAACCCAACTTTGAAACTATTAATTTATTAATAAAACTATGAATTTGATTATAGACTTGAAAATTTAAAAAAAAAACATGGCTAGGTAAGAAATGACTCACAAGGACTTTAATGTGACTGCTTTATGTTTGTACAACGTAAATTACACAAAACAAACATTTCCTCAACTTTTAACCACAGACTTTATTTAATCTGTAAATCAAAATTTGCTCTGCTAAAAACCCAGCCTGGGAACAAATAGGTAATACTAATTCCCATCTGTTTTAGGCCTGCAATCTGAACCACTCTATAGCTCTGCAAAAACAACTATTTATATGTCAAACACAGAAATTAAAGTATAAACGGAAAGAGGCAGAGTGGCTATAACTCCTCTGTTAACAGGTCATTCAGTGTAACACTGTGTATAAGGGTATAACGTTGACATGAATGAGCTGTAGATGGCTCACTCTACCTTCAGTCAGGCAGAAGCAACCTAATGCCAGAACCAAACAGCTCACCATTCCCCTCTCAAACGCAATCTGTCCTGCGGCAAGAGTAACTGCAGGTGAAAGCATGTCTGTGGAAAAGCTATGGTTGTTGCTCTCGGATGTGCACAGCTAGTATTGCCACTGGCACTTCTGAAGCTACAGCAATATGTTCTCAATAAACCGGCTGCCATTAGACTCTGCTTTCTCACAGAGATACTTTAACACTTTTACCAAAGTGAAAAGCTCAGAGACCTACACTGCCGTTCAAAAGTTTTTGATCGGTAAGATTGTTAATGTTTTTAGAAGAAGTCTCTTATGCTCAACAAGGCTGCATTTATTTTATTAAAAATACAAAAAAACAACAAACAAAAAAAAAACAGTAATATTGTGAAATATTATTACAATTTAAAATAACTGTTTTCTATTTTAATATATTTTAAAATGTAATTTATTTCTGTGATGCAAAGCTGAATTTCCAGCATCATTACTCCAGTCTCTTCAGTGTCACATGATCCTTCAGAAATCATTCTATAATGCTGATTTGCTGCTCAAGAAACATTTATGATTATTATCAATGTTGAAAACAGTTGTGTAAAACATTTTTTTTTAGGATTCTTTGATGAATAGAAAGTTCAAAAGAACAGTATTTATCTGATATAGAAATTGAATGCATCCTTGCTGAATAAACTTATTAAATTCTTTAGAAAAAAAATCTTACTGACCCCAAACTTTTGAAAGATAGTGTGTGTATGCACATATGTATGCATGTATGTATACATTATTTGAAAAATGTGACTCAAAGTTCATGGTAAGGACATCAAACAGGAAGTGATGCTCTGTCTTGGCAAAGATTTGATACACTTAGGTGAAATTTAGTATATGACTTGGGGTAAAGTATGTTTAGGTGCAGTGTCACCAACTGGTCAAAGTTGTAAATTATGATTCATAATTTACAATAATTTGCTTATATTTGTAAAAATTTGTGTAGTGCTGTATTTCTTTGGACCATGACTCAATCCTGGGCTGCATCAACTATAATGAGAAGTTGGAGAGCATGAACACCACTTTCCTCTAAACTTCAGCCATACAAAGGATTTGGCCCAGTGCACTTCTACTCTGTGAGACACTCAATTTAAAGTTCATGAAGAAACTGAACAAGAAAGGCAGCTCCATTATAGGCTGCTGCAAAGATGAGGATGAGGGCAAATTGAAGTCAATTACTTCCAAACCTGCACATCCCTCCAGAAAGCCTCATCTTGGAACACATTGAACCATAGATGTTTTCCACCCTACCTGCCTGCATCCATCAGGCTATATTCCCTCTGTACTCCTGCATGCCACATTTTCGCCCATTCATGGAGCTGCAGGTATATTTCGCAAGTATACACTATCGTTCAAAACTGTGGGGTCAGTATGATTTTTCAATGTTTTTGAAAGGAATCTCTTATGCTCACAACGGCTGCATTCATTTGATCAAAAATAGTTAAAACAGAATTATTGTGGGATATTAATAAAATTAAAAAGTAACGGTTTTATATTTTAAAATGTAAATTATTCCTGTGGAGACAAATCTTTATTTTCAGTGTCACATGATCCTTCAGAAATCATTCTAATATACTGATTTGCTGCTCAAGAAACATTTCTTATTATAATCAATGTTGAAGACAGTTGTGCAACTTAATATTTTTGTGGAAAGCCTGATGCATTTTTCAAATGTAAAAACTGTAACTTTTGATGATTTTTTGCTGAATAAAAGTATTCATTTCTTTAAAAAAACAAAAACTTACTGATCCCAAGTGTTTTAACGGTAGTGTATATAGTGGCATTTCTATGTCCTATAAACAATGTATAGTAGGAGAGATAGTACAGTATAGTACATTATTTTGCTATAATGTAATATACAGACAGACAATAATGTAGTTTTCAGACACAGATAGGTAGACAGATGCACCTTTGTTATTATTAAATATTATAATACAATTAAAATATGATCTGTCTGTCTGTCTGGACTATTTGTTTTATTTGCAGTGTTAACAAACTGATTTTAACTTATTTACTGCCACTAATATTATGATAATGAGGGATTAATCTTACGCTGAGGGAGTAAATGAGACAGCTGTTCAAATATCACACACACTAACAAATACATGCAAACTAAAACAGAACAGATGATTGATGACTATGGGTTAGTTTCACTTATGGATTATCACTTAAAGTGACAAGGTGTCCTTACATACTCCTGAACTAAACAACAGCAAGAGCAGCAGGCTGAGTGAACAGATGGGAAAAGAACAGAGCAAACACATTGGTCAGAAAACATTGTTTTGATGGAAATGTTTACCTAGTCCTCAATTGCTTGACAGTGGACCATGAAAACAAAACAAAATGCTGCCCCTGTGTGGCTGCAATGGGAACAGTTTGAAATTGTAAACAAATATGAAAAAATCTTGGTGACTTTTACTGAAGGTCTCCTTATGACATAAACATGTCATGTTTTTATGCCCACTTGTATTCGCAGCCTGTACTTTCTGTTGGCCATTAAAGGACATCATGTTTATCCAATAACATTGAAACCATTAGTTTCTTCACTGAATACTGAGGTTTTTAACTCATTCCAGACCCACCTGTGGTTTTTCCATTCCCGAGAGAACATCCTGAACTCTCTTTGCTTCTGAATCATGATCTGCAGCCGGGAAAAGGGGAGAAGAGAGAAAAACAGAAAAACAAAAGGGTGTTATTCCGTTATGAATCAGCAGGGGGCAGGTTTACATCAGAAACTGAGCAGGAGATAAAAGCATGTGTTAAAGGGATAGTTCACCCAAAAATAAAGAATATTCTGTCATCATTTACTCATACTCATGTAGTTCCAAACCCAAATGACAATTTTTTTATTGGGTGAACTATTCCTGTAACCACCACTAATCTTTTCAGGTAATGGACTTCTCTGAAACAAATAAATAAACACATTTGAGGAGAAAACAATTGTGTTTGAAAATGGAATATGAATTTGCGGAGAAACAAAAGGTGTTTTTCGGCTTCTGTTAGTACTTTTTGCGCAACAAGGCATTGAAAAATATATATTTCATAACCGCAGACCCCACTGAAAGAGCGCTGGCACAGCGGATACATGAGCTGTCGGGAGCTTGCATTTCTATGTCTCACTACTGAACCATGTCTATAACTCGTATGCAACTCCCATGCCAATTTGAAATCTGCACATGGAAAAAATGCTCAATTACCTCATGTTCCCAAGGCCGGATTAGCTCACTTAATCTACCAGATCATCAGCGACAGACAGTCTGACAGAATACCTTTAAATCTTTATTGGCCTGTGTGGCTATATACACACACACACACACACACACACTGCTCACTAACACACAGGATCCACATGAGCCTCCAAATGAGCAGATTCTTCTCTTCTGGGGAGTAACCTCTTGCTCGATTTCACTCTCTGGATGTTAGCTTTGTAAATCAGAGCATACGGGGGAGTTTGTGTGTGTGGCCTCCTCTTGGTATCTCGGTATAATGCATATATGTCAAATAATTTTAATAAATTATACAAGTAAAATTATATACTGTATATATACACACTGATGCCAGAATATTATGACCAGTCACAGGTGAAGCGAATATTGTTGATCATCTCCTAACAAGGCCACATATTAAGGTACCTGGTCAAAAGCTGTTTTAAACACAGTGGGTGGTTACACCAAATATTGATTTGATTTAGTTAATAGAAGTTAACTGATAAATAAAATCTATTTATGACATTATTTTTGAAAGAATTCTCACGTTACAGCATTTTTACACAAGTGCACACAACTTTTCACAGTACTGCAGCTTTGCAGGCAGGTTTCTTCAAGTGTCTTGGAGACATTGCCACAGTTTTTTCTGTTTCTTCATGTAATCCCAGATGGACTCGATGATGGTGAGATCAGATCTCTGTGTGGAGCATACCAGCTGTTGTGCATACAAAAACCTTTGGATTATTACAATTATTGGAATGTTTGGAAATGTAAACTGATATTTCCTACTGACACACTACAGCAAAAGATACAAAAAAATTTTTTTTTTTGGGGGGGGGGGGGGGGGGGGGGGGTGAAAATACTAACATGCCTAAGACTTTTGCACAGTACAGTATATGATTCTTGTAAAACTTCTTACTATAAATACTATGCATGCACTTTTTTTTTTGCATATATATTAATTATGATTGGACAAACTTGAACTATTATTTCATATACTGTCATAGCACCGATAAGATAAAATTCCCTATATACAGTCAGAAACATTAGCCTGATGCTGAAAAAAGGTTCATAGACACATTATTTGTCATTCACCCAAATACACTACATGTGTATGATTGATGTGTGTATTTATTACTAGAGTAGATAACACACTGGGAGTTCACAGCGCCTCTGGGCCTTCATGAGTCATGGCAACAGTGATGTCATACACAATCACCTTAACATGACCCCAGGAGGTAGGCACAGGGAACGCAGGCTTCCCCGAGAGATGGAAACCTTACTAATGCTGTGCGTGTGTGTGTGGGTGGGTGACAAATTGAATTACCACTAAAAAGTGATGAGTAATTGTGCAAATGTGGAAGAATATGAGGTCGCCTTGCTCTTGGCATTAATAGAGCGCTCATTTAAACCCACCCTAACATGAAAGATAGGGTCATCATTGTAGAGATACAGCAAGATTGGTGTTTTGTAAGATACCCATTTACACCCAGTCACACACATAGCTATCCGATCGTGAAAAGGCCAGGTGTAAATGCCCTCCAAACCGCTTTCAAGATGGATTTAAATCCGATCGCTCAAACCTCTTCAGGAGGTGATCTGAGACGCATTCCGGATGAAACTGGACAAATGTAAATGCATCTGGTTGTTGAAACCACATATGTAAATGTATAAAGGTCTGAGGGTGTTGTAGGCTTTATGACATGTTATAGCCAGATATGACAGCGCTACTGCAACATGCATCGCCACAGACGAGTCGCTCGTATCTCTTCAGCAGGCCTACAGGCAGACTGCCACAAATAAGACAAAAAGTCGTCGTCACAGATGCTCAACACACAATCATCTTCGTTAAAAGTAGTGAGACTAAATGATCCTACCAGTGCTGATGCCGCTCTCTCTCCTATTGCGATTTTTGATCTTGAAATTAGCTGATGATAAATAAAATGCAGCTCACATCTGTTGCTTTCGTTGACTTGGACTCTGTTAATATAGTGCGGGAATTGAAGATCGAATTTATATTTGTTTTGCGGAGACACATTTATGTGGCCAAGTATAAATGGAACCGGTTTAACAAATCAGATAACTATCCGATCAGTAAAAACACATGAAGGTGTAACCAGGCCCTTGGTCCACTTTGAGATCATCAATATGCTAAAAGTTCACAAAATTTATTTTTTATTTATCCTACACTACACAGATTTTTTTTGTCTGATCTAATTTGAGCCTCCTGAATTAGAATGTCGCTCCCCCTAATACAACCAGCAAGTAGCAGCTCATGGTACATAGCTGTAACATAACTAATGCCCATTTACTTAAAAAAAGGAATAATTAAATTTAAAAAATAGATGAGGATGTCGATATGTCCTACTGAACCTTCCTATTTCAAAAGGGAATACATCAAGACAGGAAAGAAACTGGGGTCATGGGGTCTGCAAGTCATCTCAACTCAAACTAGCCATCAAGTCCACTTCCAGTGTGTCCATTCCCTCCTCTCGTTCTGCTCTTGCCCTCTGAGGGAACCTCTTTTTGTTTTGCTGCTTCCAAGCACAACACTCGAGTTTCCAAAGCTTCACGTCTGTTTCTCACGCATGTCGTCTCCATAGGGAGCGGACGGATGAGGCTAACTGCTCACTTTTGTCTCGCCCTCCTGCCACGTTCTGAATAACTGCTGCTTCACAATATATAAATGAAAATAAATAGAGGAAGTGAAGATGATAGAAGAGGAGGAAAGAAACAAACACCTCTCATTTTAAAAGTAGAGTCGTTTTAATTCTATTCTGCAACATGCTAAAAAAATTAATTTCCTACTTTTCTTTTTTGTGTCTCTCTGGATATCTGGGGTGGAGAGGAGTTTCTGCCTTCAATTATAGGCCAAGGTCAAAGACAGGAGAACAGAAAATAAAAAGGGGATGGAATGTGGAAAAAAGGGCTGAAGTGAATATAACCAGCAACATGGAAGTGACAGAATGAGAGGAAAGACAATGTGATAGAGGGAGAAAGAGAAACATTTGACCCAAGCCCTAACTACAAGTTTAAACTTTGGTGTGTAGTGTCTGCTTGCTGAGAAGAGTTGCCAAAAACAGCCGTGCTATCAGGTTTTTTAACTGTCGGACCAGCTAACCAGCCAAATCTTGAACTCTTGCAACCATAATACCCAATCAACCAAATACAAACATTCTAAAAACCTTAACAACTGTATAGCATCGCCAAGGGACCGCGTACATAGTTAATAAGCTGAAGGTCAAAGGTTATAAAGGCTATGCTTTGAGTCATGAGAGAGCTCAAACTTGACCCTACAAGACTCTTTAAACCAACATGGAAATCTCTCTCTGGACTTTAGGAAGCATTTAAAAAAAATTGACAGAGGTCTAGGGCTGCAGTGTGAGTGGAGTGTTTGGGTGTTTAGCTCTATGTGAATGAGCGTGCATGTGTATATAAGGAGGTGCTAGGTAAACATCCAAAACTGAATTTGCAGACTATTGGAAAAAAGTCTCCAAGAACACCCACAGTGCTACAGACGCCAAACGGTCAGGCCAGTAACTACACCCACATGTCTGTGCGTGCGTTTGTGAATGTGTGCGAGTGCTGGAGCACCGTAGAGCCGCTACAGGCACTTAAAAACAGCTCACATCCTCTAGCTAGCATCCTGATTTAGGCCTACAGATAGACTGCTACTATCAGGAGGGCTGATCAGTCAGACATAAACAAGTTTCACAGTCTCAAATTCTTAGTTAGTGGGGTCGATTAGTTTGTTTGCTTTTATATTAAAACCTCCTGGAATTTTTCATGCACTTCACCCAGAAAATAAAGGGTTCTTTTGTGGACTCCATCTCTGAGCAGAGGCACGCACACACTGCTAATTTCTGCCCCCTGGTGGAGTGAGACGAAACAGCACATTCTTGATTAGTAACGGTCGTTACACACACAGAACCTACAAGACAAGAGAGGTGCTGTGAGTCCATACAAAAATGTGAAAAATGACAGAGCAATGCTTAGTCAACCTGAAAAATCATTAGGAAAGACAAACTGAGGTTGTGGCTATACTAACAGAAGTCAAAATGACTAGACAGCTAGGAAATCAAAGTTGGCATTTTCTTTTTTTAAGCACTTTGTAATACACACTGCATTATATTAAAACAGATATTGCTTTTAAGGAACAACAGGAAAGAGTATATTGCCAGGTGATCAAATAAAACAAAGAAATCTTCATCATACACATTTCCGCAGAAAACGTCACTAATAACGGGTTGTGAGGAAGGAGGGAGTGTGAGAGGAAGGGAGAGAAAGAGTTGCAGGCTCCCAATCATTCTCATCTCCGCATAGCACACATTCCATCTGCTCAACAGCTGGCTGTCTAATCCCGCTCTCACACAAACCTGTGCCTCCCTGAGAACCACTGCCACAGTACATTCGCTCTCACAAACAACTGACACAGCCTATCCATCTATACTGTATCTATCTATCACAAATAAGCATACCAAATAAGTCAAAACCATACTGTACGAGTAAAATATTGATTACATATTTTAAACATCAGCAGTACACTGCCTCTTCCACTATACATCATTTAGCACCAGACTAAACTGCTCAGCCTACCTTGGAGAGGTTGAAATGAGGACAATAAGACAGCGCAAGACGTTAGCATTGCTCATACCTGCTCTTTGATTTTCTACAAAAAGCGTAGGTAGGATAAATACTGTAGGTGTGTGTATATGCGTGAGTGTGTAAACATCTGATAAACTATGGTTTGCTTTCATTTTAGTATCAGAGACCGTCAGCCCCATCAGCAGAATGGATGCTTGTTTTTCAACAACTGCCAAGCTGGCATCAGTCTCTTGCCTTTAGTGTGCTAGCTCCATTTCTCTAGCTATCTCCAGAGGGACTCTCAGTGGCATTCGCTCACAGCAGAGATGCATGGCCTCACTACTGCCAAGGGACACAAGGATACGCCAGCGCTTCCTGGAAGGGAACTGGAAAGAATGGAGAAAGTTGGCAGAGGCTAGAAAGTAGGGATAAAGGGGAAAGGAGGGAGGAGGAGGGAACGAGACTGCTGAGAGCTGACTGAACCAGGGTGACCTGCTCTGGACACCCAGTGCCACAATCTCCACAGGGGCCAGTCTATGTTTGCGTTTACTTGAATAAGTAGTATATGGAGCTGGGGGGCGGGAAAAAGAATACTAAAATCTCAAATGTACATTATTCCTACTTGTACTCTTTTTATTTAGTCAGTAATTTGCATATTTTATATTATATCTTAATGTCTCCAAATATTTTTTGCTCTTTTTTTTTTTTTTTTACAGTGGGGAGAACAAGTATTTGATACACTGCCGATTTTGCAGGTTTGCCCACTTACAATGCATGTAGAAGTCTGTAATTTTGATCATAGGTACTCTTCAACTGTAAGTGACGGAATCTAAATCCAGAAAATCACATTGTATGATTTTTAAATAATTAATTTGCATTTTATTGCATGACATAAGTATTTGATCACCTACCAACCAGTAAGAATTCCGGCTCTCAGACCTGTTAGTTTTTCTTTAAGAAGCCCTCCTGTTCTCCACTCATTACCTGTATTAACTGCACCTGTTTGAACTCGTTACCTGTATAAAAGACACCTGTCCACACACTCAATCAAACAGACTCCAACCTCTCCACAATGGCCAAGACCAGAGAGCTGTGTAAGGACATCAGGGATAAAATTGTAGACCTGCACAAGGCTGGAGAGATTCCGGAGAGATTCCGTCTCTCACAGTTGAAGAGTACCTATGATAAAAATTACAGACCTCTACATGCTTTGTAAGTAAGTAGGAAAACCTGCAAAATCGGCAGTGTATCAAATACTTGTTCTCCCCACTGTATGTGTAACATCAAAAAGGATGACCCACTGACTTTGGACCATGTGAGTTTTGGGTTAGTTGACAAAACTTGCCCTTTTGAGCCACTGCTGTGTTGTCCCTGAATATTATTGTTGATCTTGTATATCCATTTGAAAACTTTTTTTTTCTGTGTGTGTGTATATGATGGAGTAATGATAAGTTGATTTGATTGGACTTGACTGATGCAGTATAACTCCAGCTATTTCAGAGTTGTCTTCACAGGCACATTTAGCAAAAGACTAATAATCCTGTTAGAGACAAACACTTCCATTGAAACAGACATGGTTTGTGCATTGCGTTACTGTAAGAGCTGTAAGAGGGGCTTCCCAGAAAAACACACAAATGTTGGTTTTGGCCCAGTTCTCAGTGCCTTCTATGGCAACTTCTTGAAAAGCAACCTAACCAGACTTGTAAGAATCTCTTGATAGGTGAGAGTTCTGGCGTGCCAACTGTAAATGACAGAATAAGCACCGGCAGATAATAGAAAGGTCATGTTTAATTAGTTGAAGAGCTGCCATCCGGTTACCAGGTCTTAGCTGCCCTCAACCTTCTCATCTGATTCAGTTTCCCCAAGTTGCGTCACCTATCATCCATCGCATGCTGTTATCGAAGTGACCTCGGGGCATAACCTTTCTCAGTGACTCATATGTTGTGAGGAGTGAATGTGGGAAACTGTTACCATTGTGGCAAAGACACAAAGCCAAGATTAACTAACATCTGTTGCTTCTGGTCGATAATGACGGAGTGAAAGCACGTGGCTGGAGGAAATGCACAGTGCCAAAGAGGAACAGAAGTGAACATCTGTTTCTGCTTGAGTCCATGCAAACACACAAGAAGAGCTGGAGATAGAAAGGAGTTAAGGTTGAAGTGCTGCAAGCCTGAGACTATGAGAAGGTTAATCTAGTGGCCAGTCTTCCTCTGCACACAGGCTTAGCCCCAGCCTAATCTAGTTATTGAGGGTGGAGCGGTAAAAAGCACAAATATCCTTGCAGCTTAGGAACTAAGGAGCTGATGGTTTCCTGCCTTATGTAATCGAGCTTCATGAGCGAAGGTGAGTGTGTTTGTGCCCATGGGGTGATCAGAGCAAAGACTGTCCAGACGAGGTGCTGAAAGAGAACAAGTCGAGTTGTTTTCACAGCTCCAGTCGTGTCTGGTAGCGAGGCCTGGATCTTCAAGCTGCTATGCCAACAACAAAGTATTTTCGACAGCTGGAATGTCTGCCCTTTTGTTGTCCGTCTCCTCTCTCATTCCCTCCATTTCTCTTTTTTTTTGTTCTTATTTAGTCTTCAGAGTTTGATCATACTATTGTAGCTTCCTCTCAAAAAGAAAAAAATCTTAACCTGATCTCCGGCGTGATCTGGGGAGCCAAGTAGTCTGCATATGTGGTCATGATGATTTATGTCTAGGAGCAAGGCTGCAGTGAGGCCCAGATGGCTGTAGCCCACAGTAAGTGACGTGAGCTAGAAGCCTCAAGTTTGTTTTCTATACTTCATCAACCATTCAGTCGACTCCACAGGGGAAGGCAGCAAGCTGTAGTATCTTGAGACTTGACCCCAGTGCCTTGATCTCCAAAACACTCATCTGCTTGGCCAACACTGTACACTGAGTGCATTTACATGCAGGATTTTTCACCAGATAATGTTTGATAACCCAACAATGTTATATAAGGTCATTTGCATTTAAAGGGGTAGTTCACACAAAAATAAGAAACCTGAGCCTCACGTCATTACAAATCTGTATGACTATTTCTTGTGTGGAACATAAAATGATATTTTGAATGTTGAACTGTTTGTCAATACAAAGTCAATAGACCTTATTCACAGAAACGCCATATTTGATTTTAACAGGAATGAAAGAGAGGCTGTGAGGGATAGACATACTCTATTCCCTCATCCTATCTCTTCAGTGGGTTGTACTGTTATTTAATGTGTTTTTGGATTGTTCTGCTGTCGAAACACTGCAAATATATCTTATAGCTTCACAGGCAGGCTTATCTGTTGGGAATTCTGCCAGTCAGCAGTCGCCTTTGATCCCGAAGATACTCTAAGTGTGAGTAACAGATACACCATATGGATGTATGAGCACTTCCCTAGCTAGTTAGACTGCGAAGGCCTATCGTGAGCTGATCAAAGGACGGGCGGCTTGAGCTTGCAGCAGACAAATCACATTTCCATGATGTCATTGCGCAACGAGTCAAGTCTTACAACACCTGCATATAATGCTACATGTTCTGCCTTTAACATAATACACACACAGACAAATCATTGAATGTGGAATGTTTTTTTTTTCTGAGGGACAAAACTGCCTTTTTGGCAGACCAAATAAATGAAGGGGTCATTCCCTTTGCCCCACTTGTCAGCACTTGCAAATGTCCATGCATTGACAAAACACCTGGGATCAGTGGCACATACATAATTTAAAGCTAAAACTTCAAGGACACTAAAGCCTGAGAGAACAAAAAAGAAAAAAAATTGGCAGAAGACAGTGCAGAAAAAAAAAAACAATGACCTTCTGGAGTGCAGGCATGTGTTTAAATAATTTAAAACCGTTATGAATGTATGCTCTGAAAAATGTTTATGTTAAGAAAATGTTCTTGAGAGCAGAAAAGCGGCATGTGAACACATCTTAAATGGAGCTCTTCTCCAATCGCCACTGCAGGGGGCCTGATAAGGCACATGTGGAATTGGTGAGGATCGGTGGCCATGCTCAAAGGACCCCTTTATTGGGAGAATGTGACTCCACAGGTATGTGGGCTGCCTTTCAGCAGAGGCCCAACCTGAGATACAAGGGCCACATTGTGGGTGCTGGAAAAATGATAGCACCTTGGCGATTCCCAGCTATGCAGTTTCCGCGGCATGACGACCCCCTTTACCTCTATTGATACACTTATCTCTTTTTTTTTTTTGAGAGAGAGAAAAACTTTGTGGGCAGACTGAGGGAAACATGCATTACAGATGTCTAATGGAAGCCGTGAAACATCAGAGGCTAAATATTCTAGCCATGTACAAGATGATTTAATGTAACCACAATAACATCTATAATGTCTTGTGTAAACGTTGCAGAGAATTTTTGGCACACGTAACCATCTCACTCTGCGTCGACTCTTAAAATTCCATGTAACTTATTTGCTTTACATTACGAAAGAAAAAAAACTTTATATTGATGTATTTTTTTATTAAATAAATAATATTAAAAATAATATTTGTAAGTTAAAAAATTAAAATAAATAATATTAAAAATAATATATTTAATACACAAAAGTTTGGGGTCGGCTACATTTTTCTTCTGCTCACCAAGGCTGCATTTATTTGATTAAAAATATAGTAAAAACAGTAATACTGTGAAATATTATTATAATTCAAAATAATTGCTTTTCAATATATTTTAAAATGTAATTTATTCCTGTGATAGTAAAGCTGCAAAGCTGCATATTCAACATCAATACTCCAGTCTTCAGTGTCACATGATCCTTCAGAAATCATTCTAATATGCTGATTATAATATGCTCAGGAAACATTTCTTATTATTATTAATGTTGAAAAAAAGTTGTGCTGTTTAATATTTTTATGGAAACCGTGTTGCATTTTTTCCAGATTCTTTGATGAATAGAAAGTTCAAAAGAACAGCATTTGAAGTCAATTTTCGATAAATTTTTAAACTATACAAAAAAATAAAAAATAAATCAAATATTACTAATCCCAAACTTGTTGATGACCTGTTGACTGGACTACCACAAAGGTTCTTACCTTGTAAGTCTGGCTCGCTGGATCTGGGGCTACTCCGAGCTCCACGGGTTGTTTTTTTAGCTCCAGGACTGCTTCCTCCTCCTCCACCACCCCCAAGATTTCCGTGGACCTTGCCGTAGCCATTGTACATGTTGTTGCAGCCCACATTGCTCTTATAGATGGAGGGAGGGCTGTTGAGGCGATTCTGACGCTCCAGTCTGTCCTTCATCTTCTTTGGTGGCGGTTTGTATGGCTCATCCCGCCCAAGGTAGTTCATCCCGTACACAGGAATTATCTCTGTGGCAACAAAACAATCATTCAACCATGAAACTGCCATATAAGTTGGGAATAGGAAAAGATATGGTGCATTCCATTTGTCCTCGGAAGTGGGAAATTCCTAGTCCCCAGTAAGAACTTTTAACTAGAACACCCCTCAAGTTGATGTTGCGACTGGGAAACTCAACAACTCTGACTTCAGAATACAATATTGCTTTTCAGCGCATCAACAGTAGTAATATATTGTTTATTAGCACTTCTGTCTCAAACTCAGTGGTGCACACAGTATTATGCAACCTCTATTTGTGGACATGATACTTCAGCATTATCTATGCAAAATAATACTTTTTTTATGTTTGGATTCTAAAAAAGCAAGCACAACAAAGGTTTGCCTGGACGCATCCATCTTAGCTTTCTGACCTTTGTACTGGAATGTGGTCAACTCAGGTGTGACATCATTCCCAGCTCCGACATACCTCTTTTGAGGTAAATGGAATGCAGCATTACACTGACAAAAACATTAAAAAGGTACAGAGCCCCTAAGGGGATATGGTGATGTGAAAAAATATGAGATGGGATGAAAAATTATATTTCAAAGCATTTGCGTTCTTTAGCAAAAGTATTGCGTTCCCTCCAAAAACATGCAAAAAAAGCAGTGAAAGAACATTACAAATCACAAAACTTTTGCAAGCGAGCACAAAGTTTGTCGGTGGAGTGCAAAGGTTTTGCGAGAGTGCGCAAAACATTTGAGAGAAAACGCAAAGCATCGAAATTTTTGATCCCATCTAATTTTTTAACCATCACATGTCTCTTTAGGGCAGGGGTTCTCCACTCTGGCCCTCAAGATTCACTTTTTGGCGAAGATTAGCTCCAACCCTAATCAAACACACCTGAACAAGCTAATCAAGGTCTTCAGAATTACTAGAAAGTTATAGGCAGATGAGTATGATCAGGGTTGGAGCTGAACTCTACAGGAAAGTGGACCTAGAGGGATTTAGGGGCTTCATAACAAGGTAAAAACATAGTATAATTTTTTTTTAGTGTGGACAAAAGCATATCAGTTTTGCCTTTGGAACTGAAATATCATGAGATTTCACTTGGTATCGTGACAATACCAGAATAAGAGGAGAGTAAGCTGTGATCATGTGCACTCCTACCTTCATTGTACATAGGCGGGATATGATGATGGTAGTACTGGTGGGGGGGAATGTCCCCTGGGCTGACGGGTGGGTAGAAGGCCGTGTGTGAGTTGGGAATAAAGGGTGGTGGGGCCATGTATGGAGGTAAGTGATGAGTTTGAGAGATGGCTGGAGAATAGCTGGGAGGATAGCATTCTGGAGACTGAGGGGTGACTACCACTCTCCGGACCCCTGTGTTGTCCTCCAGCACCTTTAGTGAGAAACAAACAAGATTTTTCCATTTTAATGAATTTTCTTGAAAAAACTTGACATTTCCAGCTTTTGAATGAAAAATAAAAAAAAAATAAAAAAAATAAATAAATAAATAAATATATATATATATATATATTTTATTAATATTCATTATTAATTCATAATACTAAGTGTCAGGAAAATACTGCATTATATTGTAAAATCCTCTTCAATACTTGAACACTACTCCATCTGTCTGACCTGCTGACCCTGAGAGTGTGTTTGTGTTTGTGTTTGTGTGTGTGTGTGTGTGTGTGTGTGTGTGTGTGTGTGTGTGTGTGTGTGTGTGTGTGTGTGTGTGTGTGTGTGTGTGTGTGTGTGTGTGTGTGTGACAGCCTGTTTGACAGGCCAATCAATAAGCAGACAGCAGTGTGAGAGAGAGGGTGCCAAGAGTGATCAGCAAAGCTTAGATCAAGTTCAGGCTTGCTGTGCATTCAGATGTTGAGCACACGGTGAGAGACATCGTTTCATAATGCATGTCTATGAGAGACATCAGACTGACTGAGGATGAGGAATGTGAGCTGAGAGTGGGTCAGTGTTGTTTTAGAATCATTGAGATACTATTTTAGTTTTATAATTAATATTTTGAATTCGTTTTCATTTTATATCTTCATTTTAATTGTAAAGTTTTTTTTGTCATTTTTTATGTCTATACAGTTTTTATTTCAGTCCAATAAGTTAAATGAAATGAAAATGAGATGTTGCTTTGGCAACGAGCGGAAATAAAAAGTTTTTTTTAAAAGGTTTTAGTTGATTATAATTACCCTCTTCTGGGTCTCCAAATATGGTCTATGACCTATATTTTAAACGAGATGCGTGTAATTTTATGGATATGAAAATATTTCCCTTTGTATTTCACACAATGTCCTCATTACCATTGTTAATCCTTACAAAACAACTGTTCAGCCCCACTGCAGTACTAGAAACGAAATTATGGAGAACACAATGACACTGCCAGATGCTGCAAGGTCAAGGGCGACAATATGACTGCTAAATATCAGAGGTTGTTATGATTTCATGTTACTCAGCAGAGGTGACCTCAACTGGCACTCAGTTTGGAGAGCTGTACTGTACAATAAGGATGAATTAGTCTGAAAAAGAAAAGCTGTGATTAAAAGTCTGTCTAGTTTCTGGTCTCCTCTTGTTAGATGCCCACAGCTCTGACGGCGCTTCCCGCTCCAAGTTGGCACTGGCCTAAATTAAACACAGATACAATGACCTTTGGACAATTAGCAGATTCCTTCAACTGCCACAGGAGGGGTGAAGAGTCATGCCCATTAAAACTAAGAGGGCATGATTTTTAAGTCAAGGGGATTTTAAAGTAAAAATAATAAAAATTGACGATTCGTATTTTGCAATATTTATTATAAATTATTTATCCGTGCACATAATTTTTTAAAATTCATGTGCCCTCGTAATAGTCCCTCTTCTCGAAATCTCTTCTCTTTTCTGATAATATGTTTACTGTAATTTTTCCCCCTTTGGTCTCATCTTATCTAGCCGCCTAAGTGAGCCAGGATTGCCACTGGCACCCCCTCAAAAACAAAAAAAAAAAAAGGTGCGTGACGCCTTTCTGTTTTCCTACTCAGAGTACAGAGCACATAAAAATTAGGAAACCCACATTAAGAAAACAGAAACCTAATCTGTTTGTGTTTTAATCTCCCTTTCTTGTAAACAGCATCACCAGATAACAACCCTTAATAATTGGTTACAGGGTCAGGCGGTAAATATCTCCCCAACTCTGTTTGGCCCTCCATGACATTTTAACATGTATTTACTCTCTGCTTGGCCCTCCATGACATTCTAGCCAGCATTTGCATCTTTTACATGAGTGGTTAAGAGTGCCATGAGCAATTACCATTGTGCCCTTGAGGAATAATCTCCTTGTAATAAGTGCATGGCACCATCAATGGAAACACTGCATGGAAGTCACGAAAACAAGACCCACTACAACCCATTTTTGATTCTTCGCAGCCTAGAGGTTAAGAACAACAGGTCTAAATAAATAATCTTGTGAATAAGGAAATCAACTTTTCTAAAATCGCAATCTATTCAAAGCAAATATTCTTAATAGTCCTTTCTAACATCAGCATAGAGTCAGAAATGGCGTTTGTCAGCTTGTGGGTAGATGTTGAGGTGAGGTCTGTTTAACTCTAAATGAAGATGTAATGTAACCACTAGGCTCCAGGCCCAGAGCTGTTGTCATGCTGATTGTATCTCTCCAACAGCTACTGGTCAGGGGTCTGCTTTCATGTCTGGCTGATCATGAGCGAGATAAGAATTACAGTTTGGAGAGCTCATTCCAGATCAGCACTTGCTACATATTGATTACTCCTCTTGTCTGCCAGATAGAAATCACCATGCAGTTTGGAACGACGACAGATTCCTGTATAATGCCTAATGGATCATAATAGAGATGTAAGAGCCCTGGACAGACCACAGGTCTCACTTACAGAGGTAGGAGGATAGAAGGTAGTCAGTCCTGTGGGCATTATTGAATACTTTTTCTTTTTTTTTCTCCAAAAGTTGGAAGCTGTCACACAAGCACACTTGCAAGCATATTCTCAAGTAACAACTCTACTAATTTATAATGTGTAGTGTCATTTAAATGAAGTGTAAAATAAATGTTCCAGCTCATGTCTATGGACATGTGACATGTTGTTCCTGGCTTCCATTGTGAGTCTATTATGGTTTTCTTGCTTCCTTCTTTTTAGATACTAAGGGAAGAATCAAAATAAATGTGGTGGAAAAAAACCAATAAAAATATTTTTTTCCCTTTCCCAGGCCATATTTCAAGTTGAATTTATAAAATTAATCATGATGTTATTTAGTAATTTTGCACTCACCTGGGAGATGTAGCCAGGAGGCACATGGATGGGTGGGATGGATCCATTGGGTGACATCATCGGAACCTCTGCAGGCCCTGTGCATACAGAAGAAACAAATGGTTAAACATTCAAATTTCGCCTCATATTGTATGCTAAACATTCCTACTTTACAAACACTTGAGGAAAAAAAAGGCAAAACAAAGGATCATATAATGAGTGAATGAATGATTATAAATATATATCATTCCATCCACATTGGCAACCGGCCTGACTACTAGATACCAACCAGCAAGGGATAGAACATACAAACAAACAAAGCAAACAGGCCAATAAAGGCCACCCCACTTGGCATGGCACTGAGGGCTGTGGGTAATGGAACTAGAGCAGTCCAGACAGAGCGTTATGGAGGACTGGAAAGGACTCAAGCAGCATGGAAACTCTCCCGTTGCTCTGAGTGCCTCTCATCAGGCCTGATTTACTGCACACTCCTTCTCCAGATCCCTTGCTCACTTTGACTGTATGACTGATGGGATCACCGTTCATGACAAATCACGCACCTGTCTGAATATTGGCAACAAACTCCAGCCCCACTGTGAGACTTTACTCTGAATAAACATTCACTTTATTTGTTCAGAAACACTCACTAGGTTGTTTTGTTTACACCCTAAAGCTGTTAAGATTGATAGAGAAGAAATGGATGGGGAAATGTATCATTTTAACAGCATAATGGAATTATAAAAATAACGATGTTTCCAAATATACTGTACAGACGTTTTTGAAGACCGAGTCAGCAGTTTGAACTTAAACCTCTAGGATAAAAGCATCCACTAGATAGTCTAAAGTAAACCAGACCCAAATCCCTCTTTAGCCATTTTTAGATTCACTGGAACAAATATATTCAAATCCAAGGCAAATCCAAATTGTGTTGTTGACTTTTCCACTGCGGTTTCTCTCTCTGCTCACAGTAGCGGAGGTCTGGCAAAACCTGGTAAAGACATCGCCGAGACAGCAGCAGTCAGCTCTGCAATGCTTTGACCAGTATAAATCACAGGATGGACTGTAATGAATTCTACAGTTCATTCTTCATTAGCGGCCAAAGCCTGTTCACAACAACATTGCTAGTCACTACTATGTCATATCCTGAAGGAACATTCCAGAATAGCTTAACTGGAACGTTTTTCATAAAAGAGGCACTAGAATAGGAAAGAAAAGATGGATGAATCTTTCTCAAAAGATGTTACACATGTAAAGTGTGAAAATTTTCCCTCTAAACAATATAATCAGATCTTCAGCTGAAACTCACTCAGTAAAGCTGTGAGAAATTGGTGGATCAGTTCTTTTGGATGTTCTAGTTCAAGTCACACTGTTCTGATTGAAACATATAGGCCTACAGTGGGGAGAACAAGTATTTGATACACTGCCGATTTTGCAGGTTTGCCCACTTACAAAGCATGTAGAGGTCTGTGATTTTTATCATAGGTACACTTCAACTGTGAGAGACGGAATCTAAAACAAAAATCCAGAAAATCACATTGTATGATTTTTAAATAATTAATTTGCATTTTATTGCATGACATAAGTATTTGATACATCAGAAAAGCAGAACTTAATATTTGGTACAGAAACCTTTGTTTGCAATTACAGAGATCATACGTTTCCTGTAGTTCTTGACCAGGTTTGCACACACTGCAGCAGGGATTTTGGCCCACTCCTCCATACAGACTTTCTCCAGATCCTTCAGGTTTCGGGGCTGTCGCTGGGCAATACGGACTTTCAGCTCCCTCCAAAGATTTTCTATTGGGTTCAGGTCTGGAGGTTCAGGACCTTGAGATGCTTCTTACAGAGCCACTCCTTAGTTGCCCTGGCTGTGTGTTTCGGCTCGTTGTCATGCTGGAAGACCCAGCCACGACCCATCTTCAATGCTCTTACTGAGGGAAGAAGGTTGTTAGCCAAGATCTCACGATACATGGCCCCATCCATCCTCCCCTCAATACGGTGCAGCCGTCCTGTCCCCTTTGCAGAAAAGCATCCCCAAAGAATGATGTTTCCACCTCCATGCTTCACGTTTGGGATGGTGTTCTTGGGGTCGTACTCATCCTTCTTCCTCCAAACACGGCGAGTGGAGTTTAGACCAAAAAGCTCTATTTTTGTCTCATCAGACCACATGACCTTCTCCCATTCCTACTCTGGATCATCCAGATTGTCATTGGCAAACTTCAGACGGGCATGGACATGCGCTGTCTTGAGCAGGGGGACCTTGCGTGCGCTGCAGGATTTTAATCCATGACAGCGTAGTGTGTTACTAATGGTTTTCTTTGAGACTGTGGTCCCAGCTCTCTTCAGGTCATTGACCAGGTCCTGCCGTGTAGTTCTGGGCTGATCCCTCACCTTCCTCATGATCATTGATGCCCCACGAGGTGAGATCTTGCATGGTGCCCCAGACCGAGGGAGATTGACCGTCATCTTGAACTTCTTCCATTTTCTAATAATTGCACCAACAGTTGTTGCCTTCTCACCAAGCTGCTTGCCTATTGTCCTGTAGCCCATCCCAGCCTTGTGCAGGTCTACAATTTTATCCCTGATGTCCTTACACAGCTCTCTGGTCTTGGCCATTGTGGAGAGGTTGGAGTCTGTTTGATTGAGTGTGTGGACAGGTGTCTTTTATACAGGTAATGAGTTCAAACAGGTGCAGTTAATACAGGTAATGAGTGGAGAACAGAAGGGCTTCTTAAAGAAAAACTAACAGGTCTGTGAGAGCCAGAATTCTTACTGGTTGGTAGGTGATCAAATACTTATGTCATGCAATAAAATGCAAATTAATTATTTAAAAATCATACAATGTGATTTTCTGGATTTTTTTAGATTCTGTCTCTCACAGTTGAAGTGTACCTATGATAAAAATCACAGACCTCTACATGCTTTGTAAGTGGGAAAACCTGCAAAATCGGCAGTGCATCAAATACTTGTTCTCCCCACTGTATATATAAACTATTGCACTAGATATTACTTAGTTAAATAGTTTTAACATGGTTAGCTATGTACTTTAAAATAGTTGTTTTTTTAAAAAAACAACAACATTTACACTGATTCTGCAGAGAAATCTTCCACCAATCAGTGAATCGAAACAAGCAAAATCGCACTAAAAGAATTCTTTAGCACCCGTCCATATACATGAAGCACTGCAAATGATGTAGAGTCAGTTTCCCTAAGCTCTAGGGAGCAACTACTTAAACATTTCTAAATATGTAAATAAACCCAAATAGCTTGTAGCTAACAATATTTTCTAAAAAGTAGCCTGACTGTATCCAGCTATTTACTGCTAAGAGCTTTACTGTTAATAGCAAACAGTTTTCAAAACAGTAGCCTGACTGCAGCTAGCTACTTATCGCTAGTCGCTTGCAGCCAACTACTTTTTAAAAGTAGTGCAAAGTAGAGAATGACTGTAGTTTAAAATCATAAGTAGTTTGTAGTTTGGAAAGCTACAGTTTCAAAGTGTGAGATGATTTGAAGAAGACTTGGTGAGGCAAAACTGGTGAACGTAATTAGCACAAAAACTCACAAGGCAACAGCATATCAGGAGGGGTAAAGGGTTTTTCAGAAGCTGTTTTTCCAGTAACAGCTAGACTCCAGCTGACTTCAAAGGGTTTAACTGGTAAGAACAGAGGAGGAGTCCTTACTGGAAGTGTGTGTGTACGTGTAAAAGTGCTGCACAACAGGGACCCTGTGTGAGTGGCCCTAGACAGTGACCTTGCTAGCAGAACAAATCCTTGTAGAACAAATTAGTCTATGATGATGATAAACACAAACAGCTTGTCAGTCAGAGCAAAGTCGAATGAGTGGGTGTTTGCCAGTCGGGGTGTATGCGAGTATATGAAATTGTGCACGTGGGTGGGTTTGCAGTCGATGCAAGTTGTGTGTTTAGCCATCTTTACTTAACTAGTACAAGAAATCAAGGTCTGTCCTGTGTACACCCACCCACATAAGTATTTACACAAACACAGCTGACACAAATGTACTGGGATCATCATAATAAGTGAAATAATTAACTCGGAGAATCAGCAGACAGACAGGGAGAACTGTGGCTTCTTCAGATTATTCCTGCTGACGTAAAGGAAACGGATTTTGCGCTAAATCCAACTGTGTGTGGGGATCTTGAACATCTTGAACCAATAAATAAATTATGTCTGTGAAAGTTGTAATAAATGATACAATTTTCTCTATTTGTAAGCCATGGCAAAGGAAAATTAGGCAACTAGTCGTGGAAAAAAATATCAAATAGTGCTGAGGAGGGTTTATTTCTCCAGGCTTGGCTATAAACCTTACCAGAAGTGGTAATGCCAAAACTGTCAAAAGATGAGATACAGTCGCCATTTGACATGAGAACTGTATGAGCTGCGGTATCACCACAGAAAATGTATCACCACACAGACATACATATACATATATATATATATATATATATATATATATATATAAAATACCAAGGAATTCTTTGAAGTACCTTGAAGTAACATGGTACATGAAAAAGCTAATCAAGTACTATGCTATTACCAATTTCACATGAAGGAAGATGAGTATTTGATAACAGTGCATTCATGCATTATTTATTTTATACTCCTGACATGACATGGTACTCTAGTACTGCCAGAATACTTTTTCTTTGTACTGGTGTGTCAGAAGTAAAGACTGGAAACAGGAAGTATGTATAATATGAGGGACCTATACTCTGGAGAGTCCATGAGTGTCCGGCACATGACTATGCAGAGGGGAAGAGAAAGACTCTATCCTTTAATGTGAAATACATTATTCATCCCTTCTTTTTTCTACAATGGAGCACGGGGAATACATGTGGGCCTAGGGGAGTCAGTACGCTGTACTTTAATGAAGCGTTCAGTTTGAGTCCGAGAGCTGCCTGGAGCCAAGGTCAGGCCTGGTGGAGTGTGTGCCGAGCACACAGAGGACGCCTTTTCAGCCCTGCTCTCCCTGATGGCGTACTGTACATACACAGAAAGCACTCATGTGAAGTCTACACTAAGCCCACACTGGCAGCTTTCTTTCAGCCACTCCACAGCAATGCAACAAAACTCATCTCCTCTCTATCATGAGTGTCCAGAAGCATGCCAAAGATCTGAACCATACTCTCCATTTATATTCTCATAGTCATAGCTAAATCATTAGGTGCCTTTGAAGCATGTTCCATGTCAGAAGTACACTCAAGTGCTGGTCAAGTACTGCTTGCTTAAGCAGATAGATGAATGATGGACGTCACATTAGGTTTTCACATGGGATCTTCAAAAGGACATAAGGACCTGTCAAACAGGCCTAGGGAACTATATAGTGCTTTTGGCTCTTAATCTGGGCCTTACACCAATGCGGCTGAGCAACATGATGCATCTTACTAATTTATTTAAAAAAAAAAAAATTTTTTTATAGTAACAATGTGAAGCATTCAGAAAGTCCAATTCATTCACAGTGAATTGATTTGTTCAGACAGCTCATATAAATTTTATTTGTTAATAGTTTTTTTTTTGCTCAATAAACAGCTCTAATGATCTAATAAAATAATTATTAAAATCAACTGGTTTCATCTGATATGATCCCTTACAAAAAAATTATAAAATGTAAGAACAAAACTGAAAATCAAAGGAACTTATATTAAAATTATTTTACATTGTAATAATATTTCACAATATTAATTTTTATACTTTTTATCAAATAAATGCAGAATTATTAGACATAAGAGACCTCTTTCAAAAACATTTTAAAACATTTTTGACTTTTCATGTAGATACATTTTTGAAGAATCGTTATCTCTTGCCATACAACAGTTCGTAGGGGCTGTCAAGCTTCAAAAAGCACACAAACAGTTTTGTGTGAAGTTCACAGTAGGTTTGTTTGAGGAACACATCGCAGGCTAGAGGTGAAGACTGACTGGTAGAGTCACATGCCACATACCAAATTAAGCCACTGCAAGTAGCAAAAGGTCTTCAGGTATTGTACAATAACCTGTATAACCTGGATACAGTTAAAATACAGTATGCAGTGTTTTGAGATTGAGCAGGTTCAATTCAAACGCAACTTTACATTGAGCTTAGAAAAAGACATGTATATAAGGATGGGACAAGAATACAAGCAAGAGTATTTTACAGACTGCATGAGGCAGGGATATGGGTACATGGAAATTAGGCATTTGAAACGTGGTTAGAAATTCAAGGACGTCAGGTAGGTTAACCTGAAAAGGAATGTCTTTAAAAGGTAAGCCAATAAAATCACACCGTATAAATTAATCAGGCCTGCTAGAGATGGGAACAGCAGACTATCCTCATTCTAAAACAGATAACTATAACCCAACATGCACTCTGACAAATCTACATGAATATGAGCAGCATTGGAAGGCTGCAGCACTGATAACAGGTTTCTAGGTTTCAAACGGAGTAACAGTGTCTTCTTGTAACACTTCCAGAAAACTGGAGAGGGCAGTGGCACTAAGCGTTGTTGTCTTTCCAATCTCAGTGGCCAGCTCTCCTCTCTCTCCGCACAAGAGGCTCTATTCAGGGGCCCGCCACTGAGGCTCCCAGCACAGAGACAGCAATATGCTCCCAGTTGGCAAACAGACGTGTGTTTGGACAGTCTCTGTAGTTCTCTCCACTTAGCAAACACCAGCATTCCTGCAGCTCTGCAGCCAACGGCCACGCACACACAACCATAGTGCAACAAGAACCCAATGAGGCTTAGTCTAAGTCCCTCAGCCTGACCTCCATGGCAGCACCTGGTCCTTTTCTCCTGTCCTAAGGAGGCATCAGCATCAGGCCTTCACAGGAAATTATGATCCGCTGGAGGTTCTGCTACAAGCTGCATGCTCAAACAAGCCTTTATCAATGCATAGCCTGGCTGGGTCATGCTCGTATAATGTACAACACTTCAATTAAAAAAAAAGTGTTTGTTCACACACAAAAAATGAATATTCTGTAAAAGAAACCATATTGAAAAATTTGGGGTCGGTAATACTTTTATTCAGGCAAAGATACATTAAATTGGTCAGAAGTGTCAGTAAAGACTTTTACATTGTTACAAATTATTTCTGTTTCAAATAAATAAAGTAAAATAAATACTCAAATAAACTGCTAAAGTAATGCTAAGTAATGACTTTGCCATCACAGGAATAAATGACTTTTTATTTTTTTTTTAAAAACACATCCATTTCAGACATATTACTTTCCAGTGATTTTTCCAATGAAATCAAGCCTTTGATTATAAATATTAAAATGTATATGCTTGTTTTATAGCAACATGGAACACATCACTATGTACTGCAATATTTCAATTAATGCAGTCAAAACAGACTATAATTAGACCGAGAGAGAGAGAGAGAGAGAGAGAGAGAGAGAGAGAGAGAGAGAGAGAGAGAGAGAGAGAGAGAGAGAGAGAGAGAGAGAGAGAGAGAGTTGGAGAGTGGAAACACTGTCAGCTTTCTCCCTGATATCTGGAGTGAGAATATTTTCCATCCTAGACCTTCACCCGGCCAATAAAATCCTTGAACATTCATTATTTATTGAGCGAATGCATCAATTTTCCAACAATAAAGAGATTTGGTGGATATTTGTTTACTTTCACAGCAGCCCTGAGGACATCAATGTAATTTTTATGACATTTCAATGAGCCCCTGTTGGAGGTAGAATCTATAAAACCATATTTGATTTGGCATAGAAAACACTGAAATTCCTGACACAGACATCCAGCCTAGTCAAGAGGCTGTAGAAATCCAAGCACGAGCACAGCCTATCCTAAACCATCCATCCCGCTAGGAGGAATTTGGGGCCTGAATTATGCTAGTATGTCACTCAGCAGGCCTAAATTAGTCCGAAATTTATCCCCCAGCCAACAATATTTCAATCAATCAGTTGATGGGTCACTGCTAAATTCAGTCAGTCAGTGAGTATTATATTTGGTTAGTCAGTCAGTTAATCGGTCATCAGTATATTCAGTCTTTCAGTGAGTCATCAGTGCTATATTTATAGTCAGTTAGTCAGACCAATGAGTCTATTATGCAGAAGATTCAAAGGGCTTTATGATGATGAGATGCCGAAAACCTTAAGAAACTTGCCCAAAAAACTCTGATATTTTATTCTTGGCATTTGACTTCCTAAAAAAGGTCTCAAAAGCCAAATGACCTAATCTTAAATGTGGAAGATCAATTTGAAGTGTGCCAATAACCACAAACAAGGTTAGTACAGTCTGACAGTGTTTGTTATGATTGAATAAAAATGTAATGTGCTTGACCAACTACAATTGGCTGACAGTCACTGACGAGTTTTTATACAGCAGAGACCAAATAATGCAGTTTATGTTCCAGTCTGAGTGTAGGGTGCAAGTCTCATGTAATAATCACGTCTGATCAGTAAACACATGTACAGTAGGTCCCTGAGGCGTCAATGAAAAAAACATACATCATTAAAATCTGACATATTCTCAATGGAAAACACTTTATGACATATTTTAGATGAATCTGCATCATACGTGTGCTAACAGAGCAGGGTACAGTTTATCACGCTGCTTTGGTCGGGTTTTGCCGAGGCACGTTTAGTCTGACAGACAGATGAATGTCAGAGTTTAACGCTGGGTTCGCATGTCTGGATTATCACAATTACAAGATGTCAACTCGAAGATTGTACTCTGACCTGCTCACGCCCTGTCAAGGTACCCAACAACCTTTAACTGCTAACGCTCACGCTATTTTGTTTTGAGCTAATGAATACAACACATAGTTTCCAACTTGGGAAAAAAAAAACTGTTCATATCGTCATCAAAATCTTAACTTGCACCTCAAAAACAGGTCATTTCAATAAATTCAACATGATGTGAGCGCACGTTAGCTTGTTTACTCAGGCAGCAGAGTTGTTAGCAAAGCAGCTACGGTGGATGTAGCTTGCTAAATGTTCGTATTACAGCCTATAGGGATGTAACCACTTAACATATCCCCACAATATTCAGATTAGAGATCGACCAATGTGTTTTCAACAGGTTGCTTATATTTGGTTTGCTAATCCTAAAAAAGTATGCACAAGACTGAATGTATTAGCATGATGTTGCTTTAATCAAGTTGATGACATGCATTTGCTGTTGCACAATGCAGATGGAGAGCGTCAGACACGCTCTCAGTGTCATGTTTACTGCTGCGGTTGACTGTAGAGAGAGCTGAAGACATGCTTCAGCACAGCTGCAGTCTGTAGGGAACATCCTCTCATACACACACACACACATATATTAACACACACACTTTTAGTTACACAATCATTAGAAAACTCCATTCGCATACCACATGGTGCTTTAAAAGCTCCTCGTCTGTCACATTAGAGGAGTACAAATGTAGTTAGGCCCTTTAAGGAGAGAAATGGGCCCATAAAAGAGTGTGATTTAGAAATCCAGTAAAGAGCTGCGCTCATCATCTCTTCCTGGCAGGATCTCGGACTCAATTCATCACCAGCTCCATTAGAATCTCATCAAGTGTATTATTAGACCAACTGATGAGTATCTGGCCCTAACTAAACTAAACTAAGCATGACTTGGGATTAGGCGGTGTCACTCAAACATTTTCCTAAGAGATTTCTGGAACCAATCAGAGCTCTGTATCACAATATCCCAGTGTCTCTTGCAGATTCAGCTGGATTTGAAGCCTTATCTACCAGACTACTTTGTGAAAACATGAGGGAAAGCGCAAGAACAAAAAACATCTGATGATTTAGAATGATGTGTTTTAGAGGTCCGGAGGCTTTATGAAAAAAAAAAATGAAGTAGCAAAGCGGTTGAAACAGAGGTGAAAGCTGCTCGGCCATATTGCACACATACATCCGTTTAATGAATGGCAGACGTGCACACCGCCACAGGCAGGGCAGGGTCAAGACACAGACCGCATGGCATCTGTCACATCTAACTGCACGCCTAAGCTTGCTCAAGACACTTCCCTACTTACAAACACTTAAAACATCAAACAAGTCCAAATATAGAACAGTGATATCAATCCACCAAAGACAAAAAGGTTTGACCTTTGACCTTGAGGTCACAGGCTGACATCACTTAACAACCCCAAGGCTTTTTTGCTACCTGTTAAAGTAAGGACATCCGGTCTGTCACAATCCACGTGTGAAAATTTTATCAGGTGTGTCTGAAAAACATAGACTGCACTAAAATTAGGGATGGGAGAGGATGGTCAAATAGTTGGTTGTTGGATGCTGAGGGATTTTGAACAGTTTATCTTCTTTTCTTTTTTTTCATTTTGTAGTGGTACTTTAAACGGGTAAATTTATAAATGCAACTTCAGATGGGGTTTTAGTGTGCTGATGGTCTAAAAAGGGGCATTTACACCTAGAGATCTGCAGTACTAAAGTGAGCTTGACTTTATGCAAATCAGCAGTGACATAATGTGGAATCGTGACACGTCCTAACCATGATTCCAGCAATGTGACATAATTCAAGCAACAAGCAACTGTCAAAATGTCCTGCCGCTCATCGCTTGTTGCAGTTGTGGCTGGTTAGGAACAAAAACTCAGGTTGGTATGGAAGCGATAGCTTTTATTGTTTGTCACTTTATCATTGCATCTGGTCTGGACACGTTGTGATACAGCCAGATATAGCAAACAATTAACTAGTAACTAGGGCTGCAAAATTAATCAAAATTAAAAAATGTAATCGTGATATGGCTTAGTGTGATTATCAAATCTTAAAGGCTGCGATTTAAATCAACTTAATTAAATAAATACAGTGTCTCAGACAGATCACTTATTATGTGCATTTGGGGATGCAATATGTGCCAAAGATCTTCACAGACTTATGAGAAGTGTTTTTTAAATTGTTGTCAGTACTATCCGTGCAGTTTTCTGCCAAAATAAAAGCTTGATGGTTTTTGATGGCTTGATGGAAAATAAAGAAATTTAGTCATAAATATTATATATTAGTATTGTAATTTTACAGTCACTGCAATAAATAAAATTATTATTATTATTATTATTATATTTTTCTTAAATACTCTTTTACAGTGAAATATTACAATAGCAATTATTTCTTATTTTGCTTAATATTATGTAATATTAAGCATTTATGTAATTAAGCCTACTACTAATCAACACCACAGAGACAATAACAAAACATCAATAGAGCAAAACAGATGTATGACAGGATCCCAGTGCACATTAAAACATAAGCATGACTACACACCAGTACATTTATACGGCCATACTGAGATGACATACCCACTGCCCCCTAGATATATATTCCTTCATTCGTCAAGTTTTCTTTTTCTCACAGTCGTTCTCACTCAAACGCACACATGCCCTGCAGGAGCAGACGCGGAGCAGCTGCTTGCTCCTGCTATAGAAACAGGCAAACGCTATGTTTCCTGAAACACAAACATGGCTCCCAGTCATGAAGAGTGTGTGCAGCGTGGGCCGTGTGCTGGGTGTGCTCCTACACGTCTGTCCTTTTAAACTCTGGCAGCTCCAGCTGAATGCTGCAAGTCTCCACCCAACTCAGTAGCCAAGTATCTAATACTTAATGAGGACACTTATTATTCTGTCTGCTAAAGCTTTTACTTGTATTGTTCTTGTTCATAAATACTGTAAGGCAAACATCACTATTATTGCTCAAACTCCGGGTTAGGCGTTTCAACACCATTTGTGCTACAGAAAAAAATGATACCTCAAACCATGCGGCTTGTGCTATTAGTGCTACCTTTAGTAAATCAAACTTGATATTTGCCTGCTGACAACAAAACAAGAAATAGCATAGACTGAACCCTCTTGTTGTATTCATTGCATTCAAAAGTTTGAAAAGTTTTGAAAGAAGCCTCTTATGCTAAGCATCTAAGGCTGCACTAAAAAAAACACAGTAAAAACAATAATATTGTGAAATATTATTACAATTTGAAATGACCGTTTTCTATTTTAATACACTTTAAAATGTGTTAAAATTCCTGTGATGTCAAAGCTACATTTTCAGTATCATTACTCCAGTCTCCAGTGTCACATGATCCTTCAGAAATCATTCTAATATGCAGATTTGCTGCACAAGAATCATTTCTTATGATTACCAATGTTGGAAACAGTTGTGCTGCTTAATATTTTGGTGAAAATTGTGACATTCTTTTTTCAGGATTCTTTGATGAACAGAATCTTTTAAAAGAACAGCATTTATTTGAACTAGAAATCTTTTGTAACATTATAAATGTCTTTACTCTCACTTTTGAGCAATTTAATAATATTTTGCGGAATAATATTATTAATTTCTATCAAATTAATCTTACCCCAAATTTTTGAATGGTAGTGTACAGTATATATAGTTTTTAATAAATTAACCTCTTATTAATTAATTGCAATTAATTGCTCTAAAAACACTATAATATTTGTCATTAATATTAAATTAACCTCTTGCCATTCCAAACAGACATCACTGAAGCTGCATTCCTATATTCCTACTGCAAATGTATGAATTGCAGGTCAATTTTACCAAATCAAAAACACACTGTAGAAAATTACAATAAAAGAAATCAACTCAAAACAAACAGCTGGCAGGAGTGAACAAAAGTCAGAGAATCTAACCAAATCCTTTTTGTCCATTACTACCTGCCAGTGTCCTCTTCAATGACCTCATCAACACAGAACCCTGCCCCTATTAAAAAAAAAGGATGCCCCATACCTGCCTCCACCCTATGCTCACTCACAGGCAGGTCGTAAAGCTGAAACCTTGGGAGCATGTAAACCTTTGAGAGCACAGTGCCCTCAGGAGGACTTGCTCTCTTCGGTGAGGCCCAGCCCTGGCTCTTCCCTGCCAGCTCAGTTTTCTATTACCCTTCCCCTGGGATCGCTCCCCTCTATAGTAGGCCTTTGTGGGAAAGGAAAGCCCCTGAACTGAGACTGATCCCCCCGAGAACACACGCCCCTCCTGACTTACTCAGACTTTCTCTATATTTACACAGATAGCTCACGTTTTATTCCCCCCCAAAAAATGCTCAATGGAAAAAAAATAAGTAAAGCACATGCACGTGGACAAAACAGTGATGTGCACCAAATGTGTTTTATGAATTGATGTGAAGTTAAATTATGAAATGATGGTCTCTTCAAACAGCTCTGTCCTGGACATTTGTTTCAGAACAGTTTTAGACTACATAAAGTAGCACGGCACCGGACGTACAATATTAAAGCAATGCAAAACATAAGTTTTGACCACCAATTATATGCATCTGGCCAAAGCTTGCAGCAGCAACAACCTTGTTCTGAATATTTTATGAATAATAATAATTTGTTGCATGAATAATTGCATTAACAACAATTGTTATTAATGAAATATGTACAAAATTTGGGATCAGTAAGATTTGTATGGAATAAAATGAATACTTTTATTTAATCAAGGAAAAATTATATTGATACTAAGTGACAAAGACATTTACAATGTTACAAAATATTTCTGTTTCAAATAAATGCTGTTCTCTTATGAACTTTATATTCATCAGTTAATCCTGAACAAATGTACAGCACAACTGTTTTAAACATTAATAATAAAAGGAAATCTTGAGCAGTAAATCAGCATATTAGAATGATTTCTGAAGAATCATGTGACACTGAAGACTGGAGTAATGACTTCGCCATCACAGGTATGAATTACATTTAAAAATAATGAATGGAATTGTAAATCACAATATGTGAATTATTGTGAAATTATTATTGTAATATTTCGCAATAACGTTTTATCATCAAATAAGAGACTACTTTCAAAAACATTCAAAAATCTTACAGACCCTCAAACTTTTAAACAGTGCTCGCTAAATACTGACATTGCCATCAGTTGTTGAAAAACCCATATCTATCGAAAACTAGTCAAGAGAGTGTCGCTTATGAACTTCCCCATTAACCGGACGTGTTGCTTGTCTCTGAAAGATTTCCTGAAGGTTAATGGTGTATACATGCAGGTGCCTTGACAATACAGCTCTGTAAACCTACTAATCATAAATCGCATATGTGTACACTTATGGGTCCATGCTGTTTAGATGTTGTATGTGTGTGTGAAGGGTTCTGAGCCCAGAGACCCAGGATCTCTCAGGGATTCCTGTGTCAAGCTGGAGTCTGTGTATATTCCTGTCCGTGTGCGGATGAGCAGGGAGGACTGAAAGAGAGAGGCCAGCACATGGGTGGTCCTTCACCCTTCCAATACAACGTAAACCAACAGGACCTCCGGGGCCATGCTTGTCCTCCATCCATCAAGCCTGGTACATGCACCACACCAAAAGCGAAAGATCTCCCAGAGAGCGTTAGGGGTGATATATGGACCTCAGCAGGGCCACAGAGACACACACTTCATGTCCTGTAAACACTGCAGAAGCAGCAGGCAGCCCAGCTGAAGCAGACACCCAAATCAAGAGCAATTTACAGATTTATATCAGCCGCCGGGAAAACCAGGCAGTCAGAGGGGAGAAACATTAAATCTCTAGGAGCCTTAATATCTCTCACCCTCTATCTGTCTCTTAAACGACGCTCTGTGGCAACTCCCTGCTGAAAAGTCCAGCGTACACCAGCATGAATAGTCCAGACTTGTTAATGCTGGTCAAACATGTGCTAAAGAATGTTGTTCAGCAGCTAAAATAAATAAAATAAGATACAAACTTTTCTATTTTATAAGTAATAAAATGAAGTAGGTTTCTAGAGTGTGCTGTAATTCAAATATATTGAATAAATATAGGGATGAGGTTCTATCATTAAATTATATAAATGCAATTGTTATTATTGTTGTTTTAAAACCTAATGATATAAAATATATACCTTAATTTGAACTGGCAGGTATCAGCACATTTTGTAATTGATCCAAGGTGTAATGACCACTAAATCGGACAACCGGGTACAGTTGTCGGCCAATGGGAATCTAAAAATGACAATATCGATTGATTAATCTGAAACGATCTTTCACTGAAACAATCTATCACTACTGTTGACCAGCTGATGATCTTTTCAGCAGTGCTGAAAGACATTTCCGCTCACAACATCCTGCCAATCGCACCTTCTCCTTCCGGAAGACGTCCACGTGGCCATCTCTCAGGGAGGCACCATGTAAGGATCGGATGTCTAATCCATCTCTAGAGTTACAGTTCCATCTCCTCTCCATGCCTGCAGTCCCAATCGGTCATCTTTCGCACAATAACCGCGTCTCAGAGCCTCTCCCCACCTCATGCACATCACAACAGAGATTATGACATGCTGAGCTGTGTCATGTTCTCTGGTGAAACTGGAGCGGGAGCTCTGGAAACCCACCTCTTTTTGTTGTCATTCTTTTAGGGTGGGGATAAAGACGCGTCTGAAAGAACAGACAAACCTAGTTATAATAAGAAAACAACAGCCTGAGAACTGCATGTGGATTTAACACTTGCTTCATGCCCCTCTCGCTCCCTCTCCTTTACCTCAAGAAAAGCCACACATGTGGTGACCACATTGAGAGGAAACGGCAAAGCTCTGGTGCGGTGGAGCTTTATCACATCACTGGTGCTTTGTTTTGGGTGCTGACCTACATACAGGGGCAAACTGGAGAGAGGAAAACACCCTAGTCGGCATTAGGAGAGAGGAGAACGGTTGACGCTGGGTCTAAACTGGTGCTTGACCTATCAGACAACCCTTTTCAACCAAAATTCTTTCTGTTATTGTGCCAGAACCGGAGCTTGTTTCCACTGTCTTGAAAGTCGAATGATGACATAACAGACTGTTACAAGACCACAAATAAACACCACATTGTTTACGAGTGTTATGAGCTTGAGCATATTTTATTCAAGTAATTTGATTCAGCAAATGCCATTAGAAGCTGCTTTTGAATAGAGTTAGTAGTATTAGTAGTAATAATAGTACAGTAGTAGTATTAAAATAATAATTATAACAATTATTTTCTGATTAATTGAGTTTCAAGAATAATTTTTTTGGGAACCTATTATTATTTGCAGTAGTAGTAGTAGTAGTAGTAGTATTAAAATAATAAATATATTAAATATTTCACTATATGATTATACATTTGAGTAATTCGATATTTTTAATTTATTTTAAATGTACGTTTTTATTATAGTGGGTGATTGAGACAGGGACAGAGAGAAGGAAGTGGTCATCAAAAGTGTGGTGAACAAGATGCAGATTGTTGTTAGCCTCTTGTTGCTGCAACTGCTTGCCAGTCACTCAGAGAGCAACGCTATTCCACATGAGAACACTGAAAAGGAGAGAGAGAGAGAGAGAGAGAGAGAGAGAGAGAGAGAGAGAGAGAGAGAGAGAGAGAGAGAGAGAGAGAGAGAGAGAGAGAGAGAGAGAGAGAGAGAGAGAGAGAGAGAGAGAGAGAGAGAGAGAGAGAGAGAGAGAGAGAGAGAGAGAGAGCAGGAACTAACCGAGACAGGACACACCGCTGAAATAGCGTCGAGGCAGACAGAGTAAAGCCTGAGCCAGATTTACTGCTGCACACATCAACACACAGACATACTAGCACAAAATGCACATCAACAACTGCCAACCCCATTTGGGTTTTTTGAATGTTTCTGGCAAAGCAGACATGAGCGTTCTATAAATGTTTCCTCAAAGAAAGAGAGGAGAAAACAACAAGAATCAGCAGACAACTGGAGCAGGACTGAGCACAGATCAGCAGTCTCAGTCAGATCAGTCCCATCACTAACTAGCCCAGAGGAACTATGGTTACCTAACACCCTCTTAAAGTTAATCTATAAAACCCTTATAATTTACATGGATAATCATTTTGAAATTTTCTAAGATTACATTTCTCATACTGTACATTATAATGTTGTGATGCCTAAAGTTACTTGAATGATTGATTTTGAGTTTGTGTCTTTAAATTTAATTGGACAAAATAGTATAGAATCGGAGATAACATGAAATGTAATATCAGTGAATGCTTAGTTTTCAGTTGTTTAAGTACTCTCCTAAAATATCTTTAGAGAAATAAAAGAGACATGAATGACACACAAGGCGTTTTCAGACCTGTAGTTTGTTTGCTTTGTTTTAAAACAGAGACTTAATTTGTTATGTGGCATTTTCTTCTTGGTTCGGTTGGGTTCGCTTTCACAAGGCAACATTTCAAAGCGTACCAAAAATGTGTTTATGCAAGTCACATATGAGTAAAACTGTCCTCTTATAGTTTCTTCTGCGTCATCCATTCAGCCAATCCTTATTGTGGCTTTATCTGTAGCTGTCGTCAAACACTTACTGTATACGAATGTAGCCTTGATTCCCGCTCTGACTGATAACTGCTGCTTTTTTATATTTATAACACATTTCCCATTATGAATTATGATACCGCTTGGTTTGTTGGTCCATTGGGTCAGATTGCTTTCTCACCTCAACTGAACCGCTCCAGAGTTCATTTTCAATTGGGCCAAGACCACTTTGTTCAGGCGATCTCGGAGCGATTGTTTTGATGTGGATCCAAAGATTTTAATATGAAATTTGAGTTCATATTGAAATCTCAGATTTTTAATTGCAGACTTTGAGATCTTGGTATGTTTGAGACATCATTGAGATTTCTTCTGATAATCTGATACATGAATGAATTAGGACATGAATGCAGAAGTATTTTTCCGCAGGGAAAAAAAAAATGATCAAAGATCTTTAGCAAATGGAAGGACTACTGAGAAATTAATTTGTGCTTTTTGTCTACAGATAAACAAACCAGCTCTGAGTTTTGTGTAACTGAGTTCTCTCTCCTTCTGATAAAGCCATCATATAAGACCTCAGTCATAAACCAAACAGGCTTTAGTGTAGTTTATGACTTTAGTTCAGTATTCCAAAGATGTGCTATTTTGTGGCTCTGTGGTTCTGGAGGCCTGTGTGGGCCAAACACTGAATCTGTCCTAGTTCCAGACGCTCCTAAAGCTCACTCTCACCTTCCCTTTCCTTGGATCAAAATCCCAGTCATCCTGTTCTGGTCCTGCGCTGAGACCTCTGGGACATTTGGTCACCACCACTCTAGCTCTGTTATGCCTGGCCCTGCTGCTCATATTTGCATTAGCCTGCATCCAAACAATTCACACTGATACATCTAGTACCTTCTTATTAAAAAATATAATAAAAATAAAAATGTCAATTAAAATAAAATTTCAGGACACATTATCTGAGAAAATGGTGGTACGTTAACAAAACATACTGTAACTGTCCATTCAAACCCCCTGAGCTATGAAAGAGCAACATCTGAGCAATTATAATATTACTCTTGGGGTATTTCTTTATGTAGATATGGCATCCTCCTTCAGCCTTGTGATTGACATTCCAGAGCAAATCATCAGTGTTTGTCCATAATTACAGCATATCTTCTCCTGCAGACCACATGGAGCAGAAGGGCTGAGAGAGAAGCTTTTAAGAGACTGAATAAGTGTGTCAGGAGTCGTCTCTGCTAAACGCGGTCTTTCTTATTGTACCACAGTTGCTTGGCAACGGTTCCTGCTCTTATCTTGTTCCGTCTGAGTCTGATAAGCTACTGTGAGTCCGAGGTGGATGGAGGTGTTTTGTAATAGAGAGCGATTTCACAGCACTGAGAAAATCATGCGAGAGGATAGAGATGCATCCAAAAAAAGAGTCTGGAAAGGTCCTCTAAGTAGAGGAGGTGGTTACGTGAAACGTTGGGATGGAGGTAAGAACAAAAAATTATGTTATAATTTGTTATAATAATGTTATAATAATGTAACGGGTCTCCTGAATTACTTTTTAGAGTGTGCAGATGCAGACCCATAATAAAGAAGAAAAAAAGGTCTCTTTAATATCTCATTTGTTTCTATTTGCTCTCTATTTAATGCAGCAATTACAGTAAACAAAGAACAAGTAGAGACTTCTTTAAGAATGGAATAAAATTAGATCTCATTATTGAAATTGTGTTTCTTAGGCAGTACGGATGGTAAATGAAGAGTAAATAGAGACTTCCGTAGGAAAAAGTGGTAAAATAAATACATACATAAAAAAATAAACAACTGAAATCTCAGATATTTTCGGAGAACAAGATAAAATGGAGAGCTAATGAAGACTTTCATAAGAAAAGGGGACAAGAAAAAAAAAGAAATCTTAAAAATTTTAGTTGTTTCTTCGAGACATCAATGAGAATAAATGGAGCTAAATGGAGACTTTTGCTTTTCTTGCATCTAATATGCGTCTCCTCTAGATTTTCAGAGTGCAATCAAGCAGATATTTCTTAAATATTTCTCATCAGACTTATCAACGTTATCTAAGCTACGCAACGCACATTGATCGAATAGCTCTACTGTACTCTTACTGTACAACAATTTGTTTCCATTTTTATTTCTCAGGAATTTTGAAGAAACATCTATAACAAACTTGACATGTCAATGGAACTCAAGTGTGAACTTCATGAAGCCTTCTGTGAAATTATCATTTCCTCTGGGAATAATCAAAGGAGAGGAGGGGGAAACAATGCTGAGTCAAGACTTTTCCTCTGAACTCAATATTTAAATTCTTACTTGATGGGGGGTGGGGTGCAGATAAACAAATTGACTGTGTGAATGTGTAGTTAACAGGAGGAAATAGTCTTATCTGCCTCAGTAAACAATTCATAAACTTCCGGGAGGAAAGTTGTGGACTTCTTAACAGACACTTTCCAAGAACACAGTCACAATGATTAGGAAGTGCTCCAAAAGGTACCTCCATAGTGTGAGGACCAAAAGGAATAGCCATCACCTCAATTTCCATACAGGTATGTTTGAACTTTGCGGAGGGAGGGAACAAAAGCATGGAGGAGCAGTGAGAGTTAGCAGCCGACCCTCCCTTGTTAGGGCCTATTTTTACTAACCTGACCTATTTCTGAGTCTGGAGGAGCTCCAGAGAGCCAGGGCTAACGTCATGTCTCCTGGGCCGGCAGGCCTGCCTTTTTTTCCCGCTCACCCTGTTGAAGGGTGGAGAGTGGAAAGAGCCATACAAACAACAATCACATAGCCACTAAAAGTAAATCAGCAAGTGTCTAGGCTATGAAGGAACCCAGCTCTTTCACAGCTCTGGAGACTGAATGGAGGTCTCACTTTAATTTAAGTATCAACTTTGCCTCAGATGCTTCTTCTGAGAGAGAGAAAAAAGGTGGCAGAGTTGGCTTTAGTTGGCAGACTAGTTATGATGTTCTAAAAAAAAAAAAAAAAATTTATTGTGGTTAATAAGAAACATTTAAAGTTGAACTTTCAAATGACGTTGGAAAACACTGCATCATGATCGTGACGCAAAAAGTCCTATAGCTTTAGCCAAGCAGCATGTCATATCACTCTGTGATCTACACATTGTCTTATGTTGTGTTTGAGCTCATTTGAGACCACCTGCTCTACATAAAAGATGTGACTAATATTTTGAAGTTACAAACAAAAACGTGGCACAATGTATCATGTATAAGCATCATGTACTGTTTACATGTGCGTCAGCGCTGCTTTTCCATACAAATACTTGGTATAGTTTGCTCTCTAACTGAAACAAATATGCTTGTTGTATTCTGCTAGTTGAGACCTTTTTAACGATATAGGACAAGTCTATCTGTTATGTACGATGATTTCACAGATCACAATTTCATGTAAAGCAGATACTTTTTCACACTATGAAAATAGAGCACTTCTAATATGTAAGCAAATTTAAAAATCACTTGTTAAGTGATGGTCATGTTCCCTATATTCACTGTAAAGTCAAGCTTCTAAGCTTTAAAACAACTTATTTTGTGTGGGTTAAGCAAGTAGTTATGTAACATGACAACTTAGTAGCACCCCCCGCTACGGATTTGAGAGGTTAAGGTTTACGATCGATTATGGGAATTTAAGTACAATGACATCCAAAACAAAACAAAAAAATCTTACTGACCCCAGAGAGAGTATGACATTTCTCTTATGTGTGTGAACAGATGTAGACACAAACACACACCTTTGGAAGGGCAGACAGGGAGAGTTTAGACCTTGCATGATTTGTTTTAATTATGGCAAGGCATTTTGTTGCGGTCTATTAACCCTGAACCTGGTGACTCATTGTTCCCAGCAGCCACACACACACACACTCTCTCTCGCTTTCTCATAGAGAGGTGTCACAGCTGGGAGTGTGTAAATAGGCCCATGGAAATGAAAAATAAGGCTGAGAGCAGACGACTTCCTGTTTCAAAGTGAAAGTGAGGCCAGTCTACAATCTGGGGTTTATTGCTGAGACCGAACCACACACACACACACACATACACACACACACACACACACACACACACACTCTTTCAACTGATGCTTACACCAACACCTGGATTAACTCACCCAACGCTCAAGAACAGCACAGCAACAAGGCTTTGGATCTCAGAAGTGAAGCGCTCGAGACCAGCTGAGACCCTGTTTACACATGGTATTAATCCAAATCACAAATGGCCATCATTAAATACAGGTGTAAACGGTTTCAACACGCAGTAACACACTGACATAGCGAAAATATACGTCAAAGAAGATGCATTTGAGACATATTAATACCAGATATAAACAACTCGTCTCGACTCTTAATTCCAGGTGTATCTTCATTTCTCTGATCTTAATTCCAGGTGTAAAAAGTGTAATACTCTCTTCTCTCTCCCTGTGTTTGGCAGACCCTTTAAGAAACAAACTTAAGGCCTCCATCATCAAGTAGCAAAGAGAGGGAAAGAGAGCCGTTTCTCTTATAATTCTTTTCATCCATGTAATCATGCTCTGCTCCCTTTCATCATTTAGAGTTTACATACCTAATCATTCTTTTTCTTTCTTTGTATAAAATTCTTTGTTGTTATTGGCTATAGTCTCACCAACAAAGGTTTTCAGAAAGAGAGAAAAAAAAGAGCGAGTTGGCTTAGAGCTAGAAGTAATTGTGCGAGTGTACACGTGTACACAGCAGGGATGCAGATCTTTATTTATTTATTTATTTATTTTAAAATCCACCCTGTGTCTAGTTAGGCCGATATAAAAAGTTATTTTTCCAATTAGAACAATATTTTCCTGAGAACCAGAAAAAAAAAAAAAAAGTTTTGTGATTGCATTGTTTGGATCATAAAGATGAAAAAAATATACTTTATTCCTATGTTATGCTATGTCCTCTGTAGAGGACACAAGGACCCATTTATTAAGAAAATTAAAAGACATGAAAAGACATATGTAGGCAATGTTTTGTTTTTTAGGTTTCAAGCTTTTTTTATCCAAACTTTGTATAAAGATGATTCTCAACTATGTTATGAAAGATATAACAGAATTATTTGATATAAATTTTACAATATGTGTGTAAACATGGCCATAAATGCCATTCCCATCCTATGCAATGCATCTATACACTATCTAATTTGCATGTGAATGTGTTCTTGGGGCAACAAGTAATGAAAAAAGACGTGTAATAATTGGGAATATTTTCTTAAGAATATTTAAATATAATTTATTTCCCTATTCACTTGTTGTATCTCCAAAATGCCTGATATGCCATGCTGTAAGTCTTCTACAGAGGTCATGTATGAAATCGATCCCCTGTTTCGTAACAGAAAGCCATATTCTGATTTTAAACCCCATAACATTTTCCTGAGATGTTGATTTCTGGCAAACAAATTGAAAATTTGTCAGATTTAAATGATAATTACAAAATATTATCAGATTTCCATAAGAGTGCTAAATTTGATAATTCAGTCATTTTTAAAGACCAAGGACGAAACCTTCAAACATTTGGTATGTCTACAAAGCCCTGAATGTGCTCTTCACAGACATGTATGCTGTCAGAGAAAGTCTCTAAATTCTAATGTCCTCTACAGATACAAAATGCCTATTCCTGGGTCTCAGGAGGATATAGTCAGTTTTTTCCTAATGCAAATTTTTACAAAAATTACTAAACCGTTTTGATGTCTAATGAACTAACTAATGTGGTTGACATTTCCAGCTGCTTTCCTTTCATTCCTGATATTTTGTAAGAATATTACAGTTCAATGTTCCCACTGTGATTTTAAAGGCTGTCGTCAAACATGACAACATGCCGTTTTATTCTATTTATTGTACTTTATTTCCTTTATGCATAACACCTGGACTTTGTAAGCACCTGAAAGCTTTTGTAATATCGTCATCCTTTACAGTCATGCCAATAATGCTTTGCTGATTCAGACACTCTAAGAGAAATGAAAAAGAGTGCTGTGGAAAGAGTGAACTGTGTAAAAGGGATCAAACGCAGGTGTTACTGGGTGAGGGCAGTCATGCATCTGTCACAGAGAAAATTACATTTATACTGCACACCCTCAGAAAATAACAGCAGCTCTCAACTTCACTAGATCATTCATTGTCTGAACAAAACAAAAAAGCACAAGAAGGTAAAGCAAAGCAAAATAACAAAATAAAAATATTAAATCGACTACATGGTTGTATAAAAAAAATGTATGAATTAGTCAAGAGTTTTTGTGTGTATATTGATGCTTTAGCAACACTGTATGCAAAACAACAATCATATAAAAGTTCAATTTCCAAAATAAATGAGAGAAAGGAAGGAAGAGAGAGAGCATGAACGAGAATCTGAACTCTTTGACTCCTGGGATCAAGGAAGAGGGACAGACGGCATGTGTAAACACAGCCTCTGACGATGAGCGACTCGCACCTCATTGCGATACACAAGACCCCGCTTTAACCTTTATCCGCGAGCTGCTGACTTCCTGTAAACTGTTGGCAGCACCTTCAAACCCTCGTTCACTGCGGCAAATATTTAACATACCAGAAAACAAGATCAGGACAGGGTGAGCAGATAACAGTTAATAAAGTGAGCCCATGATAGCACAAAGTTTTACATACAACTCTTCATGAGTCAAAGAAAACAAAGCAAAGAACTTCACACCAAATCTCTCAAGCAGACGACAAATTCTTGAACTCAAGCAGCACATTTCGAACAGACCTAAACGTGGCAGACAGAAACCAATCCACTTTAATCTAGGTCAACCTGAGGAAGGTTTCCAGCATGGAAGGTCTCTGTTTTACTAACACATTCCCTGTGAGAGAGGGAGGACGGCTGCCACATCGTGCCCACCAGTGGAGACAGGAAGAGAGAGCAGTTTCATCTCTCCTCAATGTGTGCATGTATATATTTTTTTTTTTGAGCCAATAAACTGTTCTTTAACTGCTTGTGTCTACAATCACCATTGTCTGTCTTTGATGAGTTGAGTCCAGATAAATGGGTTTTCCCTCTTTCCCTCCCTCTTTGCTTCCTTCCTTCCTCACTGCAGCCTTTTATCCCTGCTACAATCAAAGGGAGGAGAAAGGCAAATGGTCTATTCAGGCATTGGGAAGTCCATCTCTGTAGTAAGATGCTATAAACCTGAGAAAATCTAACAATAAAATCATCTACCTTGCTAAAAAGTACACATTTTCAAAATTGACTATACCAGATTGACTATTACAAATTAAAATGTCATCTAACACTCACTTAAAGTTGATGTAACACTCACTTAAATGTAATATTTAGCAAATCTCAAAATGAATATCCATTTTTCATATTGTAAATTATAATACTCTATTGTGAGGAAAAAAAACAATGAAAATATAAATGAATACAAATGAAACAGATAATTTTTGAGACAGTGTTTTTATTGTTAACTTAAATGTAAAACTTTCAAAAAGTTTGTTAAATTGAAAAAGCTGAAATAAAAAATAAATATTAGATTCAAATTTCAATAAATTAGAAACATGCTTAAAACTTAAAATAAGTTGAAATACTAAAATAACTAAACTCTAAAACTGAAATAAAACTTTAAGGCAAAATAGAAATGGCCTACTTAAAGGTAGGGTACGCAATTTTGAAAGCATAAGATCCCACACTCCCTTCAGAGCGTCTCCAAAGCCATCCCTTCTTCAACATGAACATGTACAGCAGGAAGCAAACAAAAGTGTCACAAGAGATGGAGTTAAACTACCTCATTTCTCAAAGCACATAAGATGATTACAATAACTATGAACATAACTTAAAGAGCACTGACCTGTACCACCTGACTTCTGCAGATTAATTTCGATGTTGATAGTGTTTACATTGAAACGCATAAATTAGAGTCACGAATCGCTCTGAGTATAACGTCACTAGTTTCCATCTCTTCCAAATTACAGTAGTTATGGTGTGAAAGCAGCATAAGCTTCTTGTTTTGGTTCAGGAGGAACTGTAAAAGGCGGCTGCTGTTTTGGCTGCGGTGTTTGGTGACTGACGGCTGTCTCTGCATAGCATGAAACGCGCTGATGTGACCGGCGTTGACAGACAGGTAGGACATTGTATCATTGTATCGGACCGAATGCAATGATTAGACGAACATTTTATGGTCCTATGCCTTCCACAGATGATATATATACACATCTAAATATATTTAGACCAATTAACTTAGTGATTGCTATCAGGATGTGAAGAGACTCTCAACCAGCATAACAAAAAATGTTTTTGGAACAAATCACTAACCCTGCCTTTAAACTATTGTTTAATTGTGATTAATACATAATACACACACACACACACACACACACATACACATATATATATATATATATATACATATACATATATATACATACATATACAAACACATACATATATATACACACACTTATATACATATACATATATATATATATATATATATATATATATATATATATATATATATATATATATATATATATATATATACACACACATACACACACACACACACACACACACACACACACACACACATATATATATATATATATATATATATTTTTTTTTTAATATATATATATGTTTAATATTT